>JBBMKA010000022.1:5995772-6006364 GCA_037833695.1 Sechiopsis laciniata | reverse complement strand
CTGTAATGGGAAATCTATCACCGAGCGATTCTTCGCTTCGACCCCAAAATGCATTGAATCTTGAAGAGCTGAAATTCTAAGTATTTAGGATGGGTTTTTGTTATGGATAATCAAATCCATTTTCTTCGGCAATTTTTGTTTGTTTAATAAACTCTAAAGGGGGTTGGGTTCTCTCTGGTAGTGGTGTGCTAAAAATATCCAACCCGAATAATTGACCAAATCTATCCAATTTCACGGGTTTGATTGGATTATCAAATTATTTAGGTTGGATTCAGTTTAAAGAAATGAAATTTTTATGAGCTTGATCATTCTATACGGCTCTCGAATAAATAAGAGTTGAATATCAATTTTCAAAATTGAATCTATGACCTTGATATTGAACAAGATTACTACCAAACAACAAAACCAACACACTATCAATCCTTTCGATTTCATACCATAAGTTTTTAATCATTAGAGATGCACGCACACATGAATTTAAAATTTTCACAAACATTATTATCCATTTGCAATGATAAATGATCATAGTTTGTATACATTATACTAGAATTTACTGTGAAATGTGTGTTTGAAATTATAAAACTAAAATTTGAATTCTTGTAGTAATGAATCTTGAATTTCTATAAAACTTATGGTTGATGTTGAAAAATGTTTAAGTTGAATGTTGAGCCAACTTTCTAAATTAGTCTAATGAAATGTTACCATTTTATGTATTAAATTCCATTCATAAATTTCCTTTAACAAAACACAGATTTGAAGAACAATACCTCAAAACCTTCATATAAAAATAAATAAGGAGTAAAGTAGTTTGAGATCTCAAGGGTTCAAAACGATAAAATATAAATGAGTTTACTTAAATATGGAAATGAATAAATTTCTAAGTAAAATAAATGTAGAATGACAAAAGATTTTGTAGTCATGATCTCCATCTGCTCTTTAGTTAGGCACTTGATATTACTGAGTATCTATGGGAAAAGGAAGGGAAGATGTGAATAGAGAGAATAAACAATACAACAATGGAAATCACAATTCATGGTTTATCTTAAGGCATAAAATTTGAGAGGATTTTAAGAGTTCTCTATTTAATAATTTTGAAATTCTAAGATTTTCTAAAACATTTTTTATTGGAACCGAAGTTTAGCTTATAAAAGCTTAAATGTTTATCCTATTAACTACTCTTTGATTACGAGTCCATGGGTCATACCACTTTTTGGACTCTCAGCTTTCATTGAGCTCTATGAGACATTGTCTCACTTCGGTCCATGCATCATCTTTCTCATTGCTCTTGCCCTTCACCTCTTGCATCAATCACATTAAGCTCAAATTAGCTTCAAAGTACAACATTAATTCGACTTCCGCTGATGGCTAGCCAATCCAAAGGTTGGCTTGACCCGGTCGATCCTCATGGAACGACCAATTGATCCCGATGGGGTCGGCTTGGCTTGGCCCCTTCTTCTTGGAGTTTAGCCTCATTTAACTTGATGATCTCTTCTTTAGGCTTCTTTTTTTCTTTTTTTTCTTTTTTTTTTTTTTTGCTTCTAAGACCTTCAATGTCTATGTTCTTTGTTGCTTAACGGGCTTATCACTTTCTTCGGCTTCGTTTTCCATGGACCTCTTAGCTCCATACTTTCGTCTTGATCCATATCGTGCTAATTTTCACTCTTTTATATATATAATTCAACAATAAAAAAAAATAAATTCACAAAATATTTATAGATTTAAGTCTTACTAGTGTAATTAATATGTATTTTTGATTGAGAAGGTATCTGTTTTAAATTAAATTTTCGCAACTGATTTCTAGCATCTTTCAAATTTGTGTGATATATTTTCTTTTGAATATAACAAACATTAATATCGTTGAACTATTACTTTTGTTGGCTCAAATTTGTGTGATATTTCGTTTTCCGAGTTCAAATCTTGTTGTAGATGGTGTATTACCATCCTGATATATCATTAATTACATAAACTTTATGGTTTGAGATCTATACGGACAACTATACTAAGCAACTCCACATTTACACACAAAAAATAAGGTTGTTGGAATAGTACTTGTGATTTAGTAGCCACCACAAGAATAGCATCTTTTAAATAAATTATGTTGGTTTGAAGTTATGATCCTAATAAAGGACCATCTTTCCTCATTATTATTAGTGGTCCCTCCTCCATAGGAGGGGCTACAATGAAGAACACTCAACATAGAATTTATGGGGAAAAAAGGGAAAAAGAGGAATACAAATAATATTGAAAAATTCTCAACAAATGTCCAAGATGTCTGTAAAATAAGGCAACTTTATTAATAAACATGGGATGAATAATTCTATCTCAAAATTAACCACATCATGAGACTAATAGCTCATGCATTATACAAATGTGTCCTTACAATGTACTTGAAGATAATGTTTTTGAATCTCAACTTCTTTTTTGAATTGAATACTTATTTAAGTTTTATAAGTTTTCATACCATATTAGATAAACGCATGTGATTATTTATCAATTAATTATGAGAGAAATACTTGTTGATGCATCTTATAAATATTGCGAGATCTTGGCACGTATCTTTTGGATGCGGGAGATCTGACGAAATATAACATAAATATATAGCCCTCTCTCACATAAAGGCCTTCATCAACCAATTCTCTTAAAAATTCAAAACCAAACAACAACAAAAATGCTTAGCCTCAATCAGACTATGCATGGCATTTTCACCTGGGTTCTTTTATTCTTGCTGTTATCTTTTCTACTACTTTTTAAATCAAAGAAAAAAGTTGCAACACACAGCGAACTTTTTCCTCCAAGCCCTCCTAAGCTTCCTTTGTTGGGTCATCTGCACCTCATCAGCTCCCTCCCACATCGCTCTTTCCGCGAGCTTTCAGAAAAATACGGCCCCGTCATGCTCCTCCAACTCGGATCGGTCCCAACCATCGTAATCTCTTCCGCCGCTGCTGCAAAAGAGATGTTCAAACTTCACGATCTCGCTTGTTGCAGCCGACCTCGCTCGGCCGCTGCTGGGAAATTTTCATACAACTATTTAGACATAGCCTTATCGCCATATGGCGATTATTGGAAGGAAGTTCGAAAGATTTGTGTGCTTGAGCTACTTAACGCGACGCGGGTGCAATCGTTTCGGCCGATTAGAGAAGAAGAGACAAATTTATTGTTAAAGTCTATCTATGAATCTTCATCTTCTAGCACTCCAGTTGACTTGAGTGAAAAATTGTATTCTTTCACTGCAAGCATGATAACCCGAATAGCTTTTGGCAAGAGCTTTAGAGGAGGTGAGCTAGATGATGAAAACTTTCAAAAGGTTATTCGTAGAGCAGTGGCAGCATTGGGAAGCTTTTCCGCTGTCGATTTTCTTCCCAGGGTCGGTTCGATTATCGATCGATTAAGTGGTGTTCATGAGAGGTTGGAGAAGAGCTTTGGAGAGTTGGATGTTTTTTTCCAACGTATAATTAATGATCACATCAAATTTAGAAAGACTTTTAGTGATCAAGAAAACATTCTTGATGTTTTGTTGAAACTTGAAAGAGATCGTTCTGAATTGAATAGAGTGCAACTAACTAAAGATTGCATTAAGGCACTTATTATGGTAAGTTTCAACTTTTTTACTTTTTTAAAAAAATTCAACATCATTTGAGATATGGAGATTTAAATTTAGACATTTTGGTCACTAGATCATACATATCATGCTATTTGAACTATACTTTTATTAGTGTGGGTAAGCTTTAACTTATATGCCGGATCTTGATCGAAACCCTTAGAATATTTTGATATTGTTCAACACTCTTAAAGTTTAAAATTTGAATAGTTTTATTTTTCGTTTACTCAAAAAATTTAGGAGTACAGATGTGCACGAGTTTTCATCTCAAAACTAATTAAAAGTAAGAAAAGTGACATATGTATTTTAAATTGTGAAGTATTTTTCATCTTTTTAATGTGAGATCTTTGATATATATTTTTTCAAGATGGTGCATCTTTAAATCAGATTTCAATTGTTTTTATCGAAAACCCTTTTCAACTTGATGAGTTTTGATGTCTCAATTGAACAATAAGAAAAGTAACATATCTATCTTGTGAAAAATGTGGCATATCTCCTTCTTTTCAACATGACATCCTCCTCCAGCAGCAAAGTTAAATTTCTATCTTTACATAATATATGTTATTCATTCTTAAAGGGTTGTATTATTTTGAATTCAAAAATATTTAGACGTTGAGGATTTTGAATCTCTAACTTCTTCGTTACTATGTCTATATGTCACTCTGCTTATTTTGGCTCTTAATGGGTTATATTGTTATTCTTTGAAAGAAAAAAATTCATCTTTTTCGTTGTTTAGGATATATTCCTAGCTGGAGTAGAAACAGGAGCAAACACCATTGTTTGGGCAATGGCAGAGCTAATAAAGAATCCAAAGGTGATGAAGAAGTTACAAGACGAGATTAGAAGATGCATAAAAGAAATGCAAGTGAAGGAAAGCGACCTCGAAAAGCTTAAATATTTGAAAATGGTGGTGAAAGAAGTTCTGAGATTGCATGCACCTATTCCACTTTTGGCTCCAAGAGAAACTACGTCCCATTTTAAGCTCAATGGTTACGATATCAATCCCAAAACTCATCTTTATGTTAATGTATGGGCGATTGGACGAGATCCAAAATTGTGGAAAAATCCAGAAGAGTTCTCACCAGAGAGATTTATAAGAAATAATATCGATTACAAAGGACAGAATTTTGAGTTCTTGCCATTCGGATCTGGTCGAAGAATCTGTCCCGGAATGAATATGGCAACTATTACAGTAGAGTTAGCATTGGCTAATCTGATGTTGTGTTTTGATTGGAAACTTCCATTTAAAATGAAAGAAGAAGATGTGGACATGGAAGAAGATATTGGTAGTGCAGTTGCCAAGAAATCACCTCTCCAACTTGTTCCGATCCCTTACTTCAACTTCAATTACTAGTTTCTCGTGAACTTTAGTTTCAATTCTCAAATATTTGTAAGTTCTAATCAACCAAATAAAGAAATTTTCGCGCCAACCTTAAAGCATCATTGAATATAGTCTCAATCTTGGATAAATATGAAACCTCATCTCAAAATTAATGAGATTACAGATTTGGTAAAATATTCAAATTGTCATACTTCTAATGTTGTTGAATTCAAAAAAATAAAAATAAATAAAATATAGAACTAGCTCAAACAGATGATATTTTTACAAAAACTATTGTCTGTTTCTTACAATATTATGTTATTGTACTTGTTTCTTTGTGCTCAGCTACAGTTTAGTTAGTTTATAACCAAGGGTTATACATATTACACAATATAGTTTGTTAGTTCAATATTAGTTATAGGTCAACTAGTTTAAATAAGGTTTCTTTACTCTACAAGTTAGTTCATTAAGCCAACTTTTGTAAGCATTCCCCCCATTTAATAGAGGTTTTCCATCATGAATAACATAAGAAAATATTCAACCTCTTAAACATGAGAGGTTGGTTGCACTAATTTGTTTATGTTAATACTACAATTTGGCAAGGCAATCAAACCAATCCAATCTCCCAACAAAACTTACTGCTAACTGGTTGAAACAAAAAACAGCTTCGAATCCAAATCAAAACATTTTAAGTTGCATACAAAAAAAATTAAAAAGTTACATTTTTTTAGTCACACTAAAGTTAGACAGAGAATAATATTCTACAAGTAATAGTTGAAGAGATCAAATGTGTTGACATTTCCTAAGAGATAGTTCCAGAAAATTAGGAAACAACTGCATCTCAAGTATGATCCAAATCTGTGATGTGAGGTGCTCATAGACATCTATTTTCCTAATAAAAGTAGTACACAAAAGATATAATATTCCGATCGAGTAGCATATGATATTGTCGAGCCATAATTTTCACCACTCTACCTTTTTTTTTTTTTATATTTCCGTGATTGTTCAAACCAGCTTAAATGCACCTATACTATTGTCCCAGAACAGTCAGTGGCCATATCTTCTCCAACAGGTTTTTAACTCTTATGCGACCTACTTTTGATAAATAAGCTCAATCCAACTGGCTCAATTCTCTTTCCATTTTAACTTTGCACCCTTGCTAAATGCAAATGAATTTTGGAAAAGTCCAAGCGAAATCAAACATAAATCATTATACTGTCATCTAATTCAAAATACAGTTCCATTAAACAAAGATAAAATGTCAATGAATGGTAGGTTCACAAATCATTAAAAACAATGATAATGCAATAAACACAAGATCATGGTACTGATATTGACATGCACCATTGTAGCAAACACGAAGAAAGCAAAAAAGGAATGTCACCTGAAAAGAACAACCTTTCATTGCACCAAAAAGATGTTATTTCATTTTCATCTAATCATAAATACAGGACAAAGAGCACAACACAACGGGCAAATTTAGTAAATACAAACGACAAAAAAAAAATGTGGAAAACAGTATTCCATCCTTGCATTAAAATTTAACGACAACAATTATGAAAAAGTTCCCCATAAGATCTACCAACTCCTTTCTTTTCTTAGGGCTAAAACAACTGACCAACGTCGAATTCCATACTCGAAACAACTGTCTTTTCTCCCTTGTTAGTGCACAGAACTAAAACATATACCTTATTACAAGCATAAGTAGATATGATTCATACACAAAAACTATCCCCACCTCCATGTGAATTAATAGTGAAGGACCATGGGAAATGGTCTTGAGGCCAACCCTGTACATTCTTCTAACCCCCTCATCCATCATATATCTGGACCACACCATTTTTTCAAGAGCATATCTATATCTAAAGCTCTCCCACTACCAAACCCGAAAATAAACAATTTGAAAGCTAAACCCCAGTATAACAATGTGTCGCTTGCTTACGAGTGTCGTTACTAAATCCGGAGCATGAATTTTTCAAAAGTTAAAAAACATAAAGAGAAGAATAATTCAAGAGCAGAATCACTAGTTGCACTACCCCCCTAATACCCACTGTATTTAAAGAAGAAAATTTATAAGGGAGTAGTAGAGAGACCTCAAAATGGAAGAAAGTGTTTCTTTGTCCTTCCATATGTGATGAGATTATTCTGAAGGCTACTTCATTGGGACTACAGATAGAGCACCACATGCGGTCTGATCACGTGAAATCAAAACTGTTGGCGAACACCATGATCGACGCTACTGTTTTTTAATCCACCAACAGACATTGAGCGTTGGGCGAAATCTATCAACACTTTTCTTTGGTGCTCATTGGTGTGGGGAAGGCTTGCTCGTAATACTTCAACCGGCATTTCTTGACTGATGGCAACGGCTGCATCTGAGACAGCTGCTGCTGCTTTCTGTGGAGATTTTCTGAGTAATGATTGCATGATACTGTCATACTTGTTCACACAATACTTCGTGAGTAAACCAAAAAATTTATCAAAAGAAGCCTGCCAAAGATCTCGGTGAGAAATATTATAGTTGCTTGCAGCATGAGGATCGGTTAAAAGTTCAGTAGCCCTCTCAAGAACAGATTTCAAAATCAAGGATGCCCCATCTCCAGCAGGGTTCCCTAGAGGGCGAAGTGGAGGTTGCTCAGATGAACAAACTACAGCTGCAAGACATGCACTTAGTGCTCCAAGATCCATACTACGGGTTTGCAATGAAACACTTTTTGCAAGATCACTAACACAATCTGCTGCCACAGGATCAGGACTTCCAAACAAAAATCTTAAGTGACGGAAAATAGCCATACAAACTATATGCATAAGCTCACCTCCTGGCATGAGCAGCCGAAGGTACTTCCCTAGAAGCTTTCGGCCCTTAGGAAGAGAAGCCAACCTCAAGAAAACGAAATCATCCTTGGGAGCCAGCCCAACTGCGTGACCATCTTTACTGAGTGGATCAACTATATGAAATGATGCTGCCAGTCCTTCCATCAGGACCTGGCGACGTCTTCTTAACTGAGCACCGCCACCTTGGAACTGATTGAATTGTAGGAAACGATCAATATCATCCACATCAAGAAGTAGACAATGACCATCCTCAATCGTAACTCTAGCTGCCAGCATAGGCTCCTGTTCAAGAGGCTTTTCAGAAACTTTTTGTTCATTGCCTCCATCAGCAGATGAACTTGGAGAATCAACTTCAAGAAGAGGACGAGGTCTGCGAATTGATGAGAATGGAACCCTACCAAGTGCTTCAACCTGAAGAAAAGCATGTGGCTCATTATTGGCACGGGCATGTGGTGGAAGATCCCTAAGTTGATTAGGACAGAAATGATGCTTCAACTTTGCACCCGCAGATTTTCTTGCAAGATAGGCCTGATGGTAGTAGTCCTCTATATATGGATCATTACTATGAGTTGCTGCAAGCTGTATTCTAACAATATTCTCTAATTCATCAGCTCTCATATACTTGGATCTGTAGAAAGGCCACGCACAATCATTCCTAAAATTATTGGTCTCATAACCCTGATGGATAAAACGAGAATTCTGTCTGCCTATCTGAGACCTAGGTCTTTGATCTCTCATATCTGGCAGACCAAGCATGGCTTCCAACTTGTTCAGTTGGTGGGGTGGGCCTGAAGATGGATGGGAGTTAAAAAGATGGGACTGAAAACCTGGTATAGAACCACCAAATGGAGGCTTAACAGGATGTTGCATCGTATGTTGCTGCTGCTGTGGGGGTAACTGTGGAAATCCATTCTGATTAGATAATTGGCGAGGCAATAAATTGTTTAGGTGACTGGAATGTTCTCCAGGAAACATGCCGGTTTGATTCACCCATTGGCTTGGTGGTCCACCGTTAATAGAGGGGCCAGAACTAAGTTGTGGCATACTTCCTCCAAACCGGGATCCAGGATTAAAACCAGCAACCTGAGAGTTTGGAGGAGTAAGATTTGATGGAGATAATGATACTAAATGGCGTCCACCAGGAACAAATGGCATGTTTTGATGGCTTGAATGCTGGTTTGGAGAAGCGTGAGGAGGTATTCCACTTGGAGGATAGGAAGACTTCGGCACCAAAATTGGCTCACTTGAAAACTGTTGGTGATATTGTTGCGGCTGATCAGGGTATGATAATGTCCGATACATAGAGGTAGGTTCTGCAAGGGAAGAAGAATGTGGATGTGATGACCATCTTTTACCTTCCTGAGCATTTCCAACATTATAGCCTTGCGGGACAAGCCAATTAGGGAAACCATCCTCACGTGCCCATTCATTAACAGTTGTGCCTAGAAGGGTAGATGAGAAAAAAGGGGAGGGAAATCTGTCAACTATAACAATCATAAATAAATATGAAATACTCAGTTGGCATAAATCAAATACCTAGAATAGCTAGACAAGAAAAATACGGAAAATACATAACCTCTTACGTACATTAATGACATAATCATATAGCATTTCAGCTACAAATGCTCAAAATTAGCATTATGATCACAATTATGCTGGTAAGAAGTCCATCTAAATCATGATGAAGAACATAAAGAAGTGGACAATGAAATTAAAATTTATTCTACAGAAGTATAGATTTGTTATCCTCAATTTTCGCACTTAAATTTTTAGAATTGAATGACTATCTGTATAAAAGAAGAATTAGAAGGTAAATCTTGTTGCAGTGAAAATTTCTAGCTTCACTCATGATGGAGGGAGTTTAGAGCACAAGTTATGTTTGTCTGCGACTCTGCAGCATATAGCCATGTTACAAGACTATCTCAACAAAAGCAAACCATACTAAAAGACCTATTACTTTACACTTTTTAAGCATGAGCAACCAAGTACTATTTTAGCATCACAAAAAGGAGACAGATAAAACTCACTTTCTCTCAATACTCCGCCTCCAATAACTTCCCTTGGCCCGCTACCATTGTTGTTCAACTGAAATTGACACAAAATAATAATCAAATATATACAATAGAGAAACGATATCATGCAAAGGAGTTCTAAAATTAGAGGAAGAAAATAAAATACAACCAGCAACTTCAGCTAAAACAAATCAATCTTCCGTTGGTCAACATGGATAATATTACAAAAAAAATTGGTCTTCTTAGTTTTCTACCAAAAGCATTTCTTCAGACTGTCTACAAGATGTCACTTGTATGGAAATGCAAGCTATGGATTATATGTTCTTCCCACATAAAAAAAACAAATCTTTTAACAGACTGCTTCACCTTCGTAGTAGAAAATCACTGGAAAAGGGCACTATTTTTTTTTTTGAAACAAGGTAACCACGTCCATCCCTAGGCCAGGCACCGGAGACATAGAAGGAGTAATGTCACAGGTGAATCTCAAACCCGAGACCTTGAAGGGAGCATACTTTCAAAGCTCAAGTCTTCAACCTCTACGCCACCACTTGGGGACGGAAAAGGGCACTATTTGAAATTCCAAATTGAATTCTTAAATACCATTGTGGTCCATGTACTTCGAGTTTGTTTCATTTTAGTCTTGAACTTTCAAACGTTCAATTTTAATCCTTGTACTTTAAATAAGCTTAAAATTGGTCCTAATGAAAAGTTTGAAGTTAATTATAATTGAAATTGGCTCAATAATGTTTTTTTTTTTTATGAGAAACAGTAACTTTCATTGATAAAATGAATATTACAAAATAGCGTCAATCGTAACCTTACAAAA
>JBBMKA010000022.1:5912075-5979980 GCA_037833695.1 Sechiopsis laciniata | reverse complement strand
ATTTCTGTGGTTTTTCCACCAGGTAACTTGGGACAGCACCGGGACGGCTAGAGGAGGAGCTGCATGATCATGGGAGCCGTCGGCACTCTACTTTATGTTTATGTCATTTCAGTTCAGCATGTAGTTGGACTTGTAGTCCATAGGAAACTCTTATATTTCTTTTTGAAAATGCTTGAGGATATCGATTTTGAATACTGGCCACACTTTTATTTATTTAAATGAAATGTTTTTGGTTTATGATTGGAATGTCTTTTATGTTTATCTGTTTTATTTCCATGCATGCTGAGTAAGGACTAGGTTTAGGACCATTTTCAGGTCGGGTCCTTACACGCTGCCTACATCTCCGAGGACAACCCTACCTCCATCTACCAAATCCCTAGAGCCAAATAGGTAACAATTTCCCCTAAATTAAACTCTATGCCTAATTTTGCCCTCGCATTTTCCTTAAATTGAAGCTTTATCGTCCTCTATTTTTCGTCTGCATGTCGCAATTAAAATATCATCCTTCTCTAAATTTGCAGGCTTCGCTAGCATCCGCCTCGACTGAACGGTTGTTCTAGATGAGCTATCGTACTCATCCGAAGCTTGAAGGGAACGACCTTAGTGAAG
Source organism: Sechiopsis laciniata (assembly GCA_037833695.1). NCBI lineage: Eukaryota > Viridiplantae > Streptophyta > Magnoliopsida > Cucurbitales > Cucurbitaceae > Sechiopsis > Sechiopsis laciniata. The sequence goes on along the minus strand of JBBMKA010000022.1, from coordinate 5,979,371 downwards.
TTCGAGACGTTTTTTAAAAGCCAAGGACTAATTTTAAGCTTTTTAGATACTTGAGGTGCTAAACTTGGGCATTTTAAAGTTGGAGGACCAAAATAGAACAAAGTGGATAGTTGAAGGGACCAAAATGGTATTTTAACCTATAATTAAATTTACCTCAACCCACCAGTTTAACCTTTTGGGCTGATTGGTGATTTAACATAATTCAACAAGTAGATTAGAGGTAATCATCCCACTAATGCACATTTCATTGTTTACTACTTCGATTATTGAGAGAAAGTTCATGTTCCTAGTGAATGCCTTTTGAGAAAGAGCATTAGATTACGTATTGTGTGGAGTTCACTTCTTACCATAAACTTACCTTTGGTGCATGGTAACTGTATTCACATACCTTAACCTGAGCCTTATTTCTGGATTGAATCATTTTTCCTATTTTTTCTGTATTTTTTTTTTCAGCTCGTTTCCTTCATAGTGAACGTCTGTAGACATAGTGACTACTCTTTACTGTGTGTTTATGTGAAGTTTATAGCATTGCATGTGTTATATGTTTTATTTATATTGTCAACAGTTACAACATATGTTTGCTACTGGGATTTCATAGTTCTTAGCCTAGTTCATCATTTAGATAATCAACAAACTTCCTTTACTATTATGTACTTGACTTTTTTAACAATACAAATTCGGATAAGCCCTAGTCTTTGAGGAGAATGACTAGTAAACTTATCACTTGATTGCAAAACGACTACATATACTTGGATATTAATTAAAATTTTAGTATAGTCGAGTAATCGATAAATATACGAGCAGTGTACTTTATAGTCGCATGTGTAAATGTTTTTAGCGCTCTATTTAGGGAGCATAATGAGTAGATAGCTAGCTACACAATATGTGCATGTCATTTAGTATGGTCAGCAGTCAGTGGTTCCCATTTGTAAGTTGTCAAGTACCATAGATGATGAGATACTGATAGCTCTCAAATAGAGAGTTATTTAGGCTAATATCTTAATATATTCTAATAGTATTGTGCATTAATTGAATGAAGAGTTAGAATAATATTAAGATGGGAAATTTATATAATAAGATGCATGTATGATTTAGGAGTTTGGATATAAAAAGCTAAGGAAAACTAAAGCTTTTTAGAATAAATTGTGAATGTCGGATGATTTTTGTATTTTAAAGATCCAATGGCTTGCCAATCTCTTATTATATCTGTAGGAGCTGGGAAAGCCATTAGCTTTGCATTCAGAGGATTTAAAAGATCTTCCAAACCAAATCGTGAGAATCAAAGATTTGTAGTAAAAAAGATAAAATATGATAAAAGACATTTCCAAATCCAATTTTGATTTAGAGAAAAAAAATATTTTCCAATTCTAATTCCAACTCCAAATCCGATTCCTTGAACCCCAAGCCTCATTGAAGCCTATAATAGGAGAAGAACAAAGAGAGAAAGTGTGCATGTTTTTAGAGTTCTTCTCCTGCAGTCGGAATTAGGGTTTCCGAACCAAAGTTTGTGTTCCCTGTGACAAGGAGTCTTGTTCTTCAGCAGCCGCCATTTATCGCTTTCCTTTATCGCCTTCTAGTTTATCCTTTCCTTGATTGTTTTATTCGTATTTCCTTTTCACAATCGCAATTTGATTTTCATAGGAACTTTAGTTATTATTCAGTTGTTTCCATTTTCATTATTAATACAATTTTAGTTTTATCTTTTTATCCCATGTCCATCGGTTTAATCATGTTATTTATTTTTGTTACATGCATGCTTAGCTAAAAATGTTAGGCGAAGGTTAAGGGGACGGGATGTTAAAGCATGCACTAAGAGCGAATAGGGAGGTGTAAATTGAATCATGTGTACTTCGGTTTGAATTTTCAAAGTAAATGTCAATCGACCGTCTACATAAACTAGTAAGTTATTAAATCGAGAGAGAAAGTAACTTAAGTATAATTCACATGCTCTATAGATTAACATAGGATCTCTTACGCATTTAAAAAAAGTTTAGAGATAATCATTCTACTATTGTATGCATTACATTGTTTAAAAGGTTACACTGATTCGCGGCAAGAGTCAGTTTTAGTGTGAGTGAATGCGAGAGCAAACGCTTAATTTGTGTACCGTAACAATTTCTCCTCACCACGAAAGCACTCCTAGTTCTGCTGACGCTCCCCATAACCTTCACTCGAGCTTTACTTTATTTAATTCCTCATTTAGATATAAAAATAAACTAAAACCCCAACACCATTGTCTTTACCTTTCTTGCACAACTTTTAGATTAATTAACTAATTATACACATCAATCCCTATGGAGAATGATAATTAAATACTTATCACTTGCTGCACTTACAACTCTTAGATTAATTAACTAATTATACACATCAATTCCTATGGAGAACGATAATTAAATACTTATCACTTGCTGCACTTTTGATTGTGTATACTTGTGTAGAATGCGATTCTAAAGCGTAGGACCTTAGCAATAATGTCTTATACTTAGAATTTATCATTAGATTGTTTATACTGCATTGTAATATCACATCAGATACATTTTATCTATTATGCCTCATGATTACTTAGTCAAAGGTCTTGTTGTCCGATCAACATTTTGTATAAACTCTCTTAAAATCCTAGCCCCAATTTGATTAACATTTTGTATTCTTATCTCCTAATAAAATAGTTATCTCAACTGCCCGTGGACGTAACTAACACAGTTACGGTTGATACCCTAAAGATTTAGTGGTTTGTAATTAAATAACATTTATTGTAATTTCAGTTGTAATCAATAAATAGTTATTAATTATTCACATTGTTATTTAATTCACATTATCCAAACCAAACACATTAATTAGATTAATGCCCGTGGAACCCAAGATTATTAAGATGAAAAATTTGATAAGCATGTTGAATGTACGAGTGAATCTTTATCCAAGTAGAGGACCTAAAGTAGTCTATAGTATATGGACCTTGACTGAGCACATCATCCTGTTAACATTGTTGATACGCCCCACTTTGCAAGCGTTGTAAATAACTCGATATAGTTGTTCATGTGGATACATGTGAATGGTATCTATGCAAAAAGTTTGCATAAGACTGAACAAAAAATATTTGATCAGTATAAATAATTTCCATTAAAGACTTTTATCAATATTTTGCTAGGATGATCGTATGTAGATCAAATTTTAATCCCAAGTAAGTTGTGAATTTTTGCTTGTGTAAATGTCATTTGACATGCATAGGTGAAAATAGCTAACGATGCTAAATTAATAAGCCTCACACGTTGTGGGTTGTCGTTGTGAGTTGATGGAAACTTAACGTTACGAGAAGGAATTCACATCTTCCATATTGTTGTGGAAGTAGATGAGTTGTTCCCTTAAGAACTTATTCCACGACTTGAACAAATGGTACATGTCTGTCACTGACCTGAGAGGATACTGGTTTATATTTGGACCATTAACAACTTGTTCATTAGAGGAGTCAGTAACACTTAAGAAGAAAGATGTAACTGCAAAGGTAAAACATACTTTTGACTAATCTGTAATTACAAACAACTTGTGAATGATCCAATTAACAAATGACCGATTATATTTGTGAACATAACTTGTCATGCAGTTTGTGAAAGTGAAAATCAAACCTTTAGTGGAATAAACATGTAGTTAACGAATAAGGATTGAATTCGGGCTAAAGAGTTTAGTCGAATTAATCTATCGTTGAAGCTGACAATCTGCAAGTCCATAAATCCCTATGCTAACTCATAAGAACTTTGATAAGTATGGAGATTTAGTTTGAATGAATTAATTTTGAGAGGTTTAGTTTAATGTATTGGATACATAAAACTAAATATTAATATATTGTATATATATTAATAAATTAATATTTATTGACAAATATTAATTAAAGAGAACTAATTAATATATGAGATATATTAATTAGAAATATTTATTGGATGAATATTATCGAAGGTATTTATTAATATATTAGATATATTAGTAATCATTTAATTATTGAATAATTAAATAATAATAAAATAATTAATTATGTGTCATCTTCTCATTAGATGAGAATGTGGGCAGAAGTCTATAAGTAGAACGGGGTTATACTCCATACTACACACTTGACCTAGTTGTCATTGAAGGAACACCTTAGTTCTTTCGTCCTCAAAAGTTCTCTCGTAACTTCATAAGGGGTCGCGAGTTCAAATCTCCAAACTCCAAAAATTAATGTTGAAAAAAAAAATTATTCCATACTAATAGTTAGCAGTTAAACTTTATCGATCTCAAAAAAAAAAAAAAAGAAGTTAAACTTTGTCGAAATTAATCCAATAATAATATTTTTCACGAAACAAAATGGTGTGAAATAAGAAGTAATGTTTAATTTTGTTGAAAATATTTAAACATAAATGAAATGAGAATACCAAAATGATTGTCAAACAAGTTGAGTCAAACGTAATTGATATGTATCTTCGATTCAAAGGCCGTAGGTTAAAATCTCAACTCAAAATATCAAACTATAAGTTCATAGTTATAGGTCATACAATATGCCATTGGAATTATATTTATTTTGACACATATTTTTGAGTTCAACAATTGGAAATTGAGGGATTTGAACTCATAACCTTTTGATTTATAAGTATACTAGCGTTGTTGAAGTAGTTAATATTAACAAAGAAGATTACTTAAATGATATTTTAATTAAGAAAAAAGAGGGGTAACAACAAGTGAAGTTTTTTTTATTTTTTTATTTTTTTTATTTTTTTAAAATTTATGTCTACTAATCGATAGACTTTAAATTTATGTCTTTTTTTAATTATGATTTTTTTATTAATTTTTAGTTAGGGAATTAATTGACAATTATACCCCTTCTACATTTGTTAGGAGTTTCTTTTAACCTATTTTAAATAGATTATTTTGTAACTACTTTTGAATCTAGAAAAATCTAAAACATAATAAATAATTATAAAAAACCTTAGTAAAAAATAAATAAAGTTGACAATTCCAACTTTTGAAAATATATCATGAAATTAGAGATTTTGTAAATTTAAACTTTGTAGGTAATTTTGAAATATTGTTCTTAACGTTGATAAAATATTGCTATACATCCCCTTCACATAAGCCGTACAACCACCTCATTGATTTGTTTAGTAAATTAAAAATGGTTTGGAAAAGTACCTCAACAAATGAAAGGGACTAGAGTTCGAGAGACGACGGCAGCAACGGCGCAGATGACACAATAAAGGATTCGTTTGATGATGAGCAAACCCATGATGAAGATCTCTCTCAAGGCAATCCAGCAACAAGGCCCACGAAGGTTAGTAAATGTAATTGTCATTCTTTATGCGTATTGTGTTTATGTGTCTGCTGCAACGATACTAATACCTTCCCAGTGCACATGCTTGGAGACAAGAAGGGAAAGACAAAGACTCATGAGGGGGTGAAGAAAGCACCTGCCGAGCCGGAGGAAATCCTGAAATCGGTAATTCCCGGACGTCATTGTTGTTGTATATATACTATGTTACTATATATTTTCTGGGTTGGGTAGCTACATTCGCCTAGGTTGTGCCACAAACGTATATCTTTGTGTACTTCCTTTGTACTACTAGTATGAATATATGTTTCAATTTTAGCGTGAATATGTTATATGCTATGTGAGTTAGCTAGGACCGTTTCTTGTTATTTGTATATGGTATGTTGTGGAGTGTATGTGTACATCTAGTGTACTGCTATCGTCCATACTATATTATGTGCTCCATATGTACTTGTTATTGTGTTCAAAGACTGTGCTTTGTATAAAGAACTTGAACCTTATAGTGTGTGGTGCATTAAACCCCTTCGGTTGAATACTATTTTTTTTTTCCAATTTTAGCTTATAAAATGTTATATGCTATGTGAGTTAGCTAAAACCATTTTCTGTTGTCTGTATATTGTATGGAGTCTATCTGTATATCTAGTGTACTATCATCGTCTACACTGTATTATGTACTTGATATGTGGTTGTTTATTGTGTTCGCAGAGTGTGTGGTGCATTAAACCCCCTCGGTTGAATACAATTTTTTTTTTAATTTTTCAAAATGAAAACTACGTGATGACAATGTCACGTCGATCGAGACCGTTCAAGATCATATTATGTTGTAAAAGCGAGACGACGAGAAGGAGGGGGATTGAATTATTCTTGAATAGGGGTGGAAGAACGATTGAATTGTTCCTGAAAATTTGAATGATCAAGAGTTTTACTTGGATCGAGATTGAAGAATTGTTTGCCGACGCCTTTAATCGAAGGTGACTTTGAACTGTTGACAACAAATTGGAAAGATCGATCTTTTTTTTTTTTTTTTCTTATGACATGTTTGATCGACATATTTATTTTTATTTTTCTGTGATCTGCAAACGTTCAACCAACTCTCCATGATCTTAGGGATATTTGCCTAACTAACTATGATTAGTATTTATTTTTTGCAATATTAAAAAAATAAAAAGTGGTTAGTTAGTTTAGATTTAGGAAAAATGTTAATTTTCTCACTATTTTTTTTTATTTGTTAAACAATTATTTGGAAAACGGTATTTTGGGAGAAAATATTTATCTCTCTCCCCCTGATTATTTTTAGCTATTCATTTAAACTCAAATTCAAAGTAGTCACGTCCTTTATTATTCTCCAAAATCCAGCTATTTCCAACCATGAGCTCGACTGCCCTACTTAAACTTAAAAAAAAAAAAGAAAAAGGAAAAAACCGAGGGCCCAACGGGCTTAGGCCTACAACAAACCATTATCTATGTTTATAGAAAAGAACGCTCCCCTCATTTTACACCTTTCAATTCCATTTATCAATTTTCCGGCGATAATTACTTGCTCCATCGCCACCGGATTATATCTGTTTTGCTTTGGTCCAAGCTCTGCAACAAGCGGCCGCAGCCATGGCCAGAACAGCTTGCGCTCACATCATTCCGTCTCTTCTTCTCCCTTCAAAGTCCTCCTTCTTCAGAACTCACTCTCTTTTCTCCGGAGCTTCTCATTTCGACCGCGTTTTGTTGCTTGGCCATCGCTTCTCTTCTGCATCCAAGATCAGCATGAGCCTCAGAGCCGGCATTGTTGGCCTCCCCAATGTTGGAAAATCCACTCTCTTCAATGCCGTCGTAAGCTAATCTCTGTTCTTCTCTCTCTATATCATTCATTTTGCTGTTATTTGGAGTTATAGCTATTGAGCTGATGGTTGATTTCGAAATAATCCATGGATACTGGAGTATTAGTTGTTGAATTCTTGTTTTAGCTTGTGGATTATGGAATTGTGCACCAGGAGTTGCCAACTATTGGATTTTACTGTAGTTAGTTATAAACAGTAACGATTTCTAGTTCTCTATGAAATTTTCTTCGTCTAAATTTGAAAAGTTGTTTATTAGTAATTAATAGAGCTTTATTCTCGTAGTTTTCATGTTTGGTTTGAATCTGAATATGCCTTGTACTCTGTGATTCCCCATGATTGCTTAGTGGGGGATTTGTATTTGGACCTATTTTGTAATAGGGTTTGATAAGAGTGCACTCTATAAACTCTCTTAAAACCCTAGCCCCAGTTGATCGACATTTTATTATCTTGTATCTTCGAATTAATAAACCATTCTCTCCTCTGCCCGCGGACGTAGCTAACACATTGTTCATGTCTAGCGTTTTCTTTACAGTTTTCGTTGATTGTTGTTTTCGATTTCATAAAAGTATCTTTGCTAGCTACGCCTCAAGATTTTGATATGATAACTTCACATATTCAAGCGGAGTGATGAATGTGCTAGATTTACAAAAATTTTGCACCGATTTTTGTTCAGATCAGAATCACTTTTGATTAATTTTGATGCAAGCTACATTATAATTTATTTCACACCGATGATAATCATGCTGTTTTCTGAGAAGCAATGTAGTGTCATGCGTTCTATTGTGAAAGCTTTACCTCATTTAGTTTTGTGAACTGGATGGCTTCCTCTTTTGGTTAATACTTCTAGTTGGAAATATAGTGTAATTAACTCGTATTGTCTATAGGTTGAAAATGGCAAGGCTCAAGCTGCTAACTTTCCTTTCTGCACAATAGAGCCAAACGTAGGAGTAGTTGCAGTTCCAGATCCTCGTCTCAATAAACTTTCTGATCTCAGCAAATCTCAACGAGCAGTCCCAGCATCCATCGAGTTTGTAGATATTGCTGGGTTAGTGAAAGGTGCCAGTCAAGGAGAAGTAAGGTTCCTTGACACCTTAGTGTTCTTTCTCAATCACTAGATATAGTCACATTTTGAAGTTATTTATTTTTCTTACATTCGTTGTATTTATAGGTTTCTTTAAAAAAACAACTCCCCTCTTATTTTGACTACTGCAGGGACTGGGAAATAAATTTTTATCCCATATTCGTGAGGTCGACTCCCTACTTCAGGTTGTTTTCTATGTCATCATAATTTATTTATGTCATCATCATACTTAGACCTACTTGTTTATTTGTATTTTTAAAATGTAACATTGGTTTAACAGATGTTATGGTATATTTCTCTGCAATATTTAACTGTCTGAAAACTCTGATTTAAGAGAAATAACCTGACTTTAACTTGTTAATATCTTTTTTTGTTTCATAAAAAATGTATGATTTTGTTTCTATTTATCAACATACACATTATTTTCTATTATGCTTTTGTTCTATAATATGTAAGCATGTCAAGTAGATAAAGCAATGTAGTTGAAGCTCTAAGAATAACCTTGCTCTTTCTTGCTTTTCTCAGTACTTAATTTTGTCCTGTTAAAGAGTTCATTATTATTGTTTCAGGTTGTACGCTGTTTTGAGGATAATGACATTGTTCATGTGAATGGGAAAGTTGATCCAAAAACTGATATTGATGTGATTAACTTAGAGCTTGTTTTTTCAGACATGGACCAGGTAATATCATTGAAATCTTTTCTAAATTCATAGACAAGCTTTGCTCCATTTAGCATGCAGGGCTACCTATAATCCTGCGAAGTTTTGCCTTTTACTTGAGACCCAACAAGTTAACCCATCATAGATTCATATGGCAAGAGGGTGGTGACTGGTGACTTGATGAGATCCCCTGCATTAGAATTCTAAAGAGAAACAAAAAAAAACCCACCATGGATAACCTAGTGGTCAAAAGGGTCTTAAGTAACTAAGAGCTGATGGGTTCAATCCGAATTCATGGTGGTCACCTATCTAGGAAATGATTTCTTACGAATTTTCTTAACATTCAGACGGTATGTCCCGTGCCGTGAGAATAGTCTAGGTGCACGTAAGCTGACCCGAACACTCACGGATATCTAAAAACAAAAAACCCAAAAGGTTGTGGATTCAATCCATGGGGGCCACCTACCTAGAAATTAATTTCTTATGGATTTCCTCGACATCCAAAATTCCAAATGTTGTAAGGTCAGGCGGTATGTTCCATGAGAATAGTCGATGTGCACTTAAGCTGACCCAGACCCTCAGAATTAAAAAAAAAAAAATATAAGAAACAAAGAAGAGTTTGTCATAGAAGCTGTTTGGACGTTTACATTCTACTCCGTTTACATTCTACTCTCTCTCCATTATTTGCTCAATCTCGGTAGAGCTTGAATAAAATTACTCAACTAAAAAGTTATTCCAAAATAAATAACTCTTGAAAGTCGATACATCTATTTTTAAGTTATTTTTCCATTTTATTTATGGAGGGATTGAGATTAATTGCAAATATTATTACCAGTATCTTTTTTTTTTTTTTTGAAACAAGGGTAACCACGCCTGTCTCTAGGCCAGGAACTGGGAGACATTGAAGGAATGGAGACACGCGAAGTGTATACAAATTATTGTCACAGGTGAGTCTCGAACCTGGGACCTTGAGGGGAACATACCTTCAAAGTCCAAGCCTTCGACCACTGTGCCACCCCTTGAGGACTATTACCAGTATCTTTTTTAAGAAATGACTTTAATTGAAAAGAGGAAAGCAAGGGAAACAAAGGGAAGATAAGCTATCATCTCAACCCACACCAAAGGAGATTATTGTAAAATTTTAAAGAATTTTGCATGAGAGTCATGGTTCCCTATGGTTTATACTTTTGAGCTTAATAGAAGTGAAAAACACTTTAACCATAGTTAGGTTAGCTCTTCTCTTGGTTGTGCTCATAAAGAAGACAATGTTTGATGTTTGTTTTGCTCGTTGTTGCATCTTATATTGGATACATGAGAATATATGGTTCCCCTATGGATCTGTGCTTTGTTTGTTCCTCTGACCATGTTTCCTTTTTGGCAACGTATGTTCTTGCACGTTTTACCATTATTGCGACCTCCCTTGAGTGGTGTCAAGGAGCACACTCGTCGTTTTCCAAACCTGCTTGCCCATTGTCATAGTCGCACTTTTTTGGCATCAGTACAACGAGTGTGCGACACTTGCTCTTACTCAACGAGCAAGTCAACCTTGTCAAAATCGAGACTCGCAAACTATAAGTTAACATGGGATTCCACCTCAAAACTAATTGGTAGTGATGCGAATAACCCATCTCTTATAAAAATGTTGAAGAATTCTCATCTTTCCAATGTGGGACAATGACCACTAGGTGAGTATCTCCAACATGCCCCCTCAAGATTGTGCCATATAGGGAAGACCATCTTAGATTAAATTCGAATTTGTAGATCGAAATACCTGCTTCAACTTACTCGCTTGGGTTAGATCAGAATTTTTGGGATCAAATACCCGCTTAAGCTTGTGCCTACCCATTTAGATTTTTAAGCATTTTGGATTGGATCGGAATTTGGGGACCAATAACCCACATGGAGCTCTGATACCATATTAGATAACATGAGATTCCACATTAAAACTAATTGATAGTGAGGGGAGTAGCCCATATCTCTTCTAAAGATGTTGAAGAATCCTCACCTTTTCAATGTGGACAATGGTCACAAGGTGAGTATCTCCAACACAAACAATCTCGATTGTATGCATCAACCTCTCCGCACAATTGTTTAAAGAATGTGAGAGAAATCCATTATGCGGAGAGGTTGATGCATGATTTTTCCAAAAAATCCCCAATACAAACAAAATTGTTTGTATTTGTATTATCACATTGTTCTGTTCTTTGTTGCTCTGTGTATTGAGGCTTGTGTTTATCGGCATCCACTCCGTTTCTCTCCTATTTTTCTTTCTTTGCTTGTTTTGATAGGTCTATGTTTTCACAAATCAATGAAATTGTAACTCAAAAAAACAAATCAATGAAATTGTTTTTGTTTCCTATGATGATATGATTAAACTAAATCGTTCATTTTAAAAGAGTTGCAGATTGAGAAGAGATTAGACAAGCTCAAGAAAGGCAAGGCAAAGGATTCACAGTCTAAAGTCAAGGTGTGTTGATCTTGCAGGAGCCTGCCTGCAAATAAAATTATTTAAGTCCAATATCCTTTTTAGTTTCGTTCATCTGAGGTCTTTAATTGAGGCTATTAAAAATGTAAGTTCAGCTCAACAAGTTAGAACACAGATCATATATGTCAAGAACTGAAGTCATTGCATGCTCCGAGGACATTCATCTCGAAAAATGTTTGCTTAGTGATACATTTAATAAGAGAAGTAAAAAAAAAATAGTGGTGCTGAATTGAAAGGCGAAGTAAGAAGCCCTAAAACATTGGAGATAGCAAATTATCAAACCCAAACCTCTGGGTCATTGAAGTAAAAAACCATTCAGGCCAAAGTCCATCTAACATAGGCGGCTACAAGAAATACATGCATTAGTGCAATGCTCCATAAAGGAACTAAATACTAGGGGCTAACTTTAATATTATCGCTGGTCCAACGGCTGTTTTTTGAAATTCTCAACAGTCTTTGCTTCCCTATTAATAATAAAAACTTAATGTGCAATAATTTACATTAAGATGCCATACATATTAAAATAAGCATATGACTGAATTTATATATATATATATATATATATTGTTTTCTTGATCTTTTGAATTTGATATACTTCACCTCTATATTGCATCTCGTGCCCATACAAATAGTGTTTGTATATTTGTGTATTCTTGAATCCTGTCTCCCACATTATATTGATGTGCCTCTTAGATCATCACGTTCTAATTGGTGCTTACATCCCTTTGTATGAATTTTTTAAACCTACTGGTGGTTCACATATCTTTTTTAAACTTATTTTTTCTTCCGTTCTCTCTTTAAGGAAGAAGCAGAGAAGTCTGCATTAGAAAAAATTCAGAAGGTTCTTCTGGATGGAAAACCAGCACAATCAGTAACGTTAACAGATCTCGAAAAGGATGCTATAAAGCATCTTTGTCTGCTGACAATGAAACCGGTCATATATGTGGCTAATGTTGCAGAATCTGATCTAGCGGAGCCTGCAAGTAATCCTCACGTTAAAGAAGTTATGGGTCTTGCATCAGAGTTGCAATCTGGAATAGTGACAGTTTCTGCTCAGGTTGGGCTGGGACAATCTTTTGAGTGTTCTGAAATCTAAAAATTTCTCTCTAAAGTCTCAATCATTTTCGGAGAAGTGAAATATATTACAAGCCATTGACAATGATTGATATCTTTGAGGGGCTTCATTTTTTCAGGTTGAGTCTGAGCTCTCAGAACTTCCATCAGAAGAGAGGTTCGAATATTTAAAATCTCTTGGTGTAAGTGAAAGTGGCCTTGGAAATCTTATAAGGGAAACCTATAACCTTTTGGGACTCCGGACATATTTTACTTCGGGTGAAAAGGTAGGATTTTGGACAATAACTTTCATTTTTGTGTTACAATCTTTATATCCATTAAGAGATTGTTTGTGGGGCCTTTACAGGAAACAAAAGCCTGGACCATACTTGCAGGTTTGTTGCATCTCTGCTAAATTGAGGAAATTAGTTATTATTGACCTGGTTTTTCTCAATTACTTTACTCCTATTATGCTTGCTTTTATACATGCCGAATAAAGATTTCCATGTTGATGTATGTTCATTGGGGTCTGTTGAAAATCTTTTTATACCGACTTGGTTTAAAAACTTGCACCGCAATTTCTAGTTTATACCGATCTGGTTTTCTTGGGTTTAGAGGCTCACCTGTGACATTACTCCTTCGATGTCTCTGGTGTCTAGCCTAGGGACGGGCGTGGTTATCCTTATTTCAAAAAATAGAATGTCACATTGTCAAAATTTTGTGAAAATATTATTATAAGGTTAACAACACACTTATTCTATAGCAAAACAACTGCCATGTCCTCCACTGCATGTCACCACCTTCTTTCCAGTGGGGTTTAATGTCGTCCTCATTTGCAGTATGCAGCTTGCACGTCTCATTAGATGATTTAAACGATAAAACAGTGGTGCGTGGATCAGTGGAATTTTTGTACTTTTAAAGACAATTTTGATTTTGTTTGTTTGATTGATTCTTTCTGGTGAAAGATGGAATTCAAAATTTTCATTTAATAATGAATCTAACAATCAGTTTATAGATACAAGAGATGACTTAATTATAAAAGAAAAAGATAATATCTAATCATAAAAGGAAAGATGACCTAATTATAAAAAGAAAGATAATACCTAATCATAAAAGGAAAAAACAAATAAGAATGAACATAATCCTAAAAGGAAAACATAATTAAAAAGATAAAAATATTATTATTTTAAAATTAGCATAGACCAACACTCCCCCTCAAGGCTCAAGCTGGGTTGTATATGGAGTACAAGCCAAGCTTGGTGTTAAATTCATCATAATTGGTCCTTGAGATGATGATGTGCCAACTGAGATGATGTGATTTAGGATGATTTGCTAGGAAAAACGCTGCTAATTGGGCTGATGCACTGCCAATTAGGAGAAGTGCCACCAACTGGGAGAAGTCGCCGCCAATTGGGAAAAGCGATGCTAGGGTCAATTGGGAATATTGATGCCAAGGCCAATTAGGAATACTGATGCCAGGGCCAATTGGAAAAAGTGGATAAAGGCCAATTGGAAAAAGTGGATAAGGGTCAATTGGGAAAGCTGGGCCAATTGAGAAAAAAAAGAGGAAGAAGATGATGAAGAAGAAAAGTAAAGGAGGAGAAGAGAAAAGATTAACCCGGTTCGAAAGGAAAAATTTGAGGCTCTGATACCATGATTAAAGATGACATTTAAAATTTTCATTTAATAATGAACTCAACAATGAGTTTAAATAGATACAAGAGATGACCTAATTATAAATGAAAAAAATAATATTTAATCATAAAAGGAGAAAATTAGATTTAACATAATCCAAAAAGGAAAACATAATTAAAAAGATAAAAATACTATTATACTAAAATTAACATAAACCAACACTTTCCTTTTTTTCCCTTCTCTTTATTATTATTATTATTATTATTATTTTTATAATTTGCCAACTTAGATAATTGGTGGGTGCTTATAACCCCTAAAACATATTCATTATTATTAATATTATGCGAAAACAAATTATTATTGCGCATTGGGATTTACAATCGGGAGCATCTATTATTAGAGTTGCGCTAGACTATTGCGTATAGTTATGCGTGGGTTCCTCGAAGATTCCGACAAGTTTGCACAAGTCTTTCACATACTGTTGCAAGTAGGTTTCTCGAAGATTTTAGCAATTGCACATGATTTTTTATTGCGCGATCAGAGGCATTGTGCCTGGGTTTCTTCGCAAAGCTTCTGACAACTGCACAATTGGCATTCGAGCTTTTTGTTTTGTGCGAGCTTTGTTGGAATTGTCCATCAAACGTGGTTATGTCCCACAATTGCCAACAAACTTGAATTTTCACAATTTCTTTGCGGGTATTTCTTTTCAGGTGTCGGTTCTTTCCCGTGTTTGAAGATCACCGATTTTTTCTTCTTGATCATCCTCGCTTCATGTCATCTGCAACATTGTATGCGTTTATGGGTACCCTATCAAACAGAAAGAGGAAAAGAATTGATATCTCTCCATCTTCTTCCCTTTTTTTGGCGAAAGATCAAGTAGATCTTTCGACTTTGCTCCACCTATAGCTTTGGTGACTTGCCTCACTCATTTGCTGAGAATGGCGATGGGTCGCGAGTCTTCTCCACATCGTGGTTTCTCCACCTAAGGAAAGTTTTCAATACAAAGTTGCTCCTCGACATCGGTGTTGTCTGGTGAGTTTGAACGCCATGATTTGCATGCGAAAGATCCACGAGAGTTAGTTATGACTTAAAGCTTCTCATATTTGATGATTCCACACACTACCCCACATGGCTCTAACAAGGGTTTTGTCATTGTTTTCACCCCATCCTTTTGGCCAAATCAGACAGAGGTAATCCCCGACACACGAGTAACGCCTCCTCGATCATGCAGCCCTGGCATACGATAACTTTCTCAAACATTCAAATCCTTCCCCTTAGGATCATAAGTTGGATGTTCAACTTCCCAAAAGTTTATGATTATGCATTTCCTTTATCTTGTGGTTTATTGGCTAAAAGAATGATCATCTCTTCCTCTTATAACACTTTCATCTTATCAATGAAATTGTTTTTGTTTTCTATAAAAAAAAAGATTTTTTTTTAGAAAATGAAAAAGGGTATTTATGTGCTTTGAGTTTCATTTCATTTTAGTTTGTATACTTTAAACTATCCAATTTTAGTATGTGTACTTTCAAGTTTCAATAAAGCTTAAAGTTGGTCCATATTGTTAGTTTATTGTTTAATTTTCTAAAAAAAAAATTCTATTAGACTTTCTTCTATAAATTTTGGAAATATGTTCAATGCTATTTCTTGCATGAAAATTATTATTATTTTATCAATTTCAATAATAAATAACTTCAATTAATGATAGGGGCTAATTTTAAGATTTATTGAAAGTACAAGAATTAAAATTGGACATTTGATAATACATGGACTAAAAATAGAATGAAACCCAAAGAACATGAGCTAAAATGATATTTTAACCAAATAATAATAATAGTAAGTGTTGTTAAATTTCCACCCTTCTCAAACGTTTAAAAGCTAAAGTTAATGGGATAAGGTGCATATTCAGGCATTTTTAACCTGTATGTTTTTCACACTCCTGTTTTTTGAATGTTTTTCACACTCCTTAGATGTGGGCTTGGTTACAATTTTCATTAATATAGCTCATTGCATGCATGGTTTTAGGAGTTATGCATGAAGCATTATAATCTATGCATAAATTGGCTTTTTCGGTGTTCAATTGTTTGATTTTATTTTATTTTTGATCTAGGAATGACTGCACCGCAAGCTGCTGGAGTCATTCACTCGGACTTCGAGAGAGGGTTCATCCGCGCAGAAACGGTGAGAGTATAGGTCTTATAGGATATCTTGTCATCTGTATTCTCTTTCTTCTGCCCCTTGTAACCAAATTGCTCAGTAAATCCACCGAAGTTGACAAGATTCACGAAACTCCTTTCCTTTACTCCACTGCCACCTTTAGGTTTTCTACTATTTTTTCTGGCTATTTTTTTTTGTTTGATGATAAACCAAGCTTTCATTCAATGAAGTATAGAAAAAACATACAAAAGACAACCCTAAAAAAATTGTCACCAATCAAGAGAAATCACACCTAAAGAATAATTACAAAAGGACTTGAAAACAGAGGTCTAAAGAGAAATATAGAATTTAAGGAAGACTCATAAACTCCTTGTTTTTTTTTGGATAAGAAATAATTTCATTATGGATATGAAATTACAAGAAGGCACAAGGCCAGTCACAAAAAGTTACAAAATAGATCTCAAATTACTTAATAGGATGTCATAACTATAGGCATGGAAAAGGGAGATAGTTTGCACCAGGATACAATAATAATAGTTAGATTTTCAATAAAGTTGGGGAAGTTTGTGCACTTATCCAGGAAGATCCTATAGTTCCTTTCTCTCCATATATTTCAGCTGCTCTATCAAAGTTATTCCATAACAATTTCTTTTTCTCTTTGAATGGATGACCAAGGAGAGATGATTGTAATAGAGCATGAGTGTCCTCAGGAAGGATCATAGGCCAAGAAAATCTGTCCCTCAAGAAATCCCAGAACTTGGATGCAAATGGGCAGTTGATGAAGAGATGTTGTTGTGTTTCCATGGTTGTTTTTCAGATCACACACTAGCTGGGATTTAAAGACATGTTAGGCATTCTTCTTTGGAGCATGTCATGCGTGTTTATGGCATTTCTCAATAGTTCCCATAGGAAAAACTTGACTTTTTTGGGGAATTTGCCCTCCCATATTACCGAGTAGATGATAGGAGCCTGTCTTTCGTTGGAACCATTGAGTTCATTGATGAGGGAGTGTATCGAAAATAGCCCAGTAGCCTCCAAATTCCAAGTACATGTGTCTTCTCCTTCAGTGACGTGGAAATTATAAAGGAGACTAGACAGTGAGCAAATCTCCGACATCTCTTCATCTAGGTAATAAATTGAGAGTGAAGAAAAATTTCTCAATCCATCTTATACGTACATATATCTTTTTTCTCATGAAAACAAAGATGTATATTGTTTTTAGTTTTAAATTTTTAGCTGAAAAACAAATAAACTCATAAAATAAAGTATGTCGATCCAAATCCCTCTGCAAGCAAGACTGCAACTGGAGAGACAATCTTTCAATGGTATATTTGGAGTGAAAGAAATAGTTGGATTCTTAGAGATAAATCTATATTTTTTGATCGTTTTATATAACAAAGTCTTTCATCAACTTAAATTTAATCTTATTTCTGTTGGAAGCTATTCTTGTATACACCTTTGAGTGTGTGGAGTTTACTCCATTTCATAAATTCATTGAAATTGTTTCGTTCTTAAAACAAAAGACTGCAAGGGGTGGGCTTCTCTCTTATTATGATAAGAAGTAGTTATCTTCCTGAATATTTCATACAACGGTAGAAGGAATTTATTGAATGTGAATTTCTGGAAACAATTTTTTCTTTTCAATTCTAAATTTCTGAAAAATGTAATTATCTATTAAGAATTTAATGTGGTCTCTTACTGAAAAATTACCAACATTGTTATATAATTTATAAAATAATGGCATTGTTACCGTACCTTATATTGATACAGATAAATGAACTTTATATTTAAAAAAACAAAAACAAATTAATTCTAAATGTCAATTGGCAATAGGCCTGTGCTACAAGCCTAAGAATTTACTAATATCTATCTGAATTGCTCCAAGTGGTCTGCATTTTGGGTGAATAATGCATTTTTGTTTGCTTCTTTTCTTCTTTAATTTGTATCTGCAGAATTTTCTTTTCTAGATTTTTAATTTTGTTTTATTTAGGTGGCTTATGATGATTTTGTTGCTGGAGGTTCATTTGCGGCAGCAAGGGAGAAAGGGCATGTAAGTTGGTAGTTTCAATACCTTTTTGTGATTTTTTTTTAAAAGGTATGCATAAAACATGGCATAATCATGGTAATAGATCTTTCACTCGATCAGTCATCAATGGTTAAATTACTTATTTTTGTTTATTCACTGGTAGTTATATGTCTTCGGCTCTAAAAAACTTTTTTTTTTGGATTGGAAACAATTACTTTGATTGATTAGATGAAAATATACTCTATGAAAAAACCTTGTTCTTCAAAGGTTGGTTTGTAGAAGAGCGACAAAATCTTGGTTAAAGCTTATAAGAACGACAACCAGAGATTAGGGAATCAACTTTTCTCGCCCTTTGTTTAGAAGGGAACCTGGCCTATTGGCCTGTACAACAGAAAATTTCTTTAAGCTCCAGTCCTCCATGTGTAGCTGAGTGTACTGAAATGTTATGCTAAGATGTATTTCTTCTTGCACGAAAATATATAAATAAATAGTCTAGAGCATTGTTTCATTTATAATAAATTAAGTTCTCTATATAAAAATAAGTAATGGTGGATGGAAAGATAGATAGGTTGTGTATTTTACGTTTAAGGAGCAGACTGTTAAAATGTCTATTTTGGAGAAAAAACTGTAGAAGGAAATTTATTTAATAAACATTGTAAGAAGGTTTGGTTAGTTTTGTGTCTGAGTAAGATTGATAGGGAAATTCACGCATAGTAAAATTAAAACATTATTTGTCCATATTGAAAAGATCACAATGAAGTGTTCAAAAGCTTCTGCATTTTTAATCCGTCACTAGTCAAGAGAGTTCCTCCACTCACTGAAACTTCATGTTATTGCAGTTGAGATCTGAGGGTAAAGAATATATTGTCCAGGAAGGGGATGTCATGCTCTTTCGTTTCAATGTTTAGTGGCTGCAGAGTTTGACCATGGTGCCTGAGAAAAGGAAAATGAAGTAATTTTTCTTTATGCAAGGTCGAATAATTGAAGTTGATTTATCATTGGATTTTTCTGGGTTTTTATTGTTTGAGTTCGTCTTTGTTGGTCTTTTAAAATAAGAAACAATTTCATTGATAAGTAAAATTACACAAGAGGAAGCGAAATCCAGAGGGAGAGATTACAAAAGAACACTCCAATTAGCCATAGTTCGTCTTTGTTGGTCAATGGGAGCCGAAGTATGATTTAACAATTTTGAATGTAGAGTGCATGAAAATATAGAAATAGGCTACAAAAGGCAGAATTACAGTTGGTGGTGGGAAGGGGATCAGTAACTTTTGATATTGACTCATGAATTATATACGAGCACTTCAATTTTCTTTCTTCTATTAGTCAAATCCATTAATAATACCTTTTGGCTTTTCCTTACCAGGGAATTGTTGGCTGGGGAAAATATGTAGGGTTATAGCCTACATGAAACATAATAAATATCATGTTCTGCATTAGTATGACAAGAAACCACTTAATAAAAGTAAAACAACTAAAGGATTACAATTCTAGGCCATACTAAAACACATATGAGAGCAACCAAAGCCAAAACAAGAATTAGTAGAAAGGTTGTTCCAAACTGCTTTCCAAGACTCCCATGCTCGTAAAGTCTATCGTGTTTCTTTCCAACCAAATACCCAAAATAATAGTTACAAATTGAACTTTCAGAAAACTTTCTCCTCATTCTAGGAGAGGGAAGAAAAATACATACCAACTATTGTAATTTTGGAAATTGTCCACGTGGAAAATTTCCATCCTCTTTTCCAGCTCTAGTGAGGATTGAGGAAGACTAAGAGTTTCACGTTGATTAAGAGGTCTAACTCCAGAATGATTAGGTTGGACTGTTGGAATTTTAGCTGTAAAGAAAAAATGGAAGCAGCTTGATCGGCATCCTTGGTGATGGTTAGGTGTCTAAGGTCACTCACATGTTCACTCTGTTGAATTTGATTTTCAATCAATATTGCACGTTTTTTTTTGCTTATACATGTATTTAATTTTTCAATTTGAGAAATTTTCTGTGCTGAAAGAGATAGGTCACACAGCTACGCTAGGCAAGTGCATTTTCAAAAGAGACTTGATTTAACCTAGAGATTACGAGTTCGAATCCTCCCACAAGCTAGGCTAGGCAGGTCAAAATTATTTCGAATTCAGTTGTGTTTGAGTTTGAAATGATATCATTATCTAGATTTGCTATGCACTTTCTAGTTTATACGAGCTGCTGGCCTGCAACTAAGTGGTGGTATCTATGTATTTGAAATTTGTAGTACATGTTAAAGTAGTTTGGATCATGGGTTTCATTCATAGTGACTACTTACTAAGGAATTAATTTCTTACAAATTTTCTTGACAATTAAACGTAGTAGGTTCAGATGGCTGTTCCATGAAAATAGTCAAAGTGTATGTAAGTTGGCTCAAATTTAAAAAACAAAATAAAAAAATGGTAGGATTACGCAAATCCCTGTTCTTAATTTGAACTTTGAAGATATCCTAGTTTTGAATTTCATCCATCCTGATAGACATTGAACTATGAACTGTTTACTGGACTGATGACATATTACACCCGTTTTGAAGTTTCTCTGAACTCTTGTTAACTGATAGTACTAGCCAGAGTATAACTAAATTACCTAGCAGCAGATTGAACAGCAGGTTCAAGATCTTAATCAAGGTGTGAAGAAACAGGTATGTATGTTCATATTCTCATTGTAGGATTGGACGGCGCAAGCTAGCCTGGACAGTCATTAGATATAAAAGAAAAAGTATAAATTTGAATTACTTTCTATATTTTCTTTTATTGTCGAGTCGTTGTCCTGAAGAAATGATAGCTATCCTAACTAGATAAGTAGTCCTTGTCAAATGGTGATTTTTGCTTGATTTCAATGGCTTGTTCTGCTGGCAATTTTTAGATAATCATCACAAGAGGTATATAATGTTACTTTTGCTTCTAAGCAAGACACATATTGGCTGTTTATTCTTAGTAGTTAAGTTTTTGAATTTGCTTTAGCGCTTGTCAACATTGGCATTGCTATTTGCATTGGATTCCCTGGGGGATAGAGTTCGGTCGACATATCCATCCATCCAGATTTATTGGATGCTCAAATATTTCTTAAGAAAGTTTAATCTATGTATAAAATCATTAAAGTGGCTTAATGGAGAAGAGAGTCTTGAAAAACTAAGATGTTATTGGTTTAATCTATAATGCTTATTTATATAGAAATTAATTTTTTACAAGTTACCTTGACAACAGGGTCAAACAGTTGTCCTAAAAACATGGTTGAAGTATGCATAGGCAAGTTTGAACACTTGCAAATATGTATGTAAAAAAATATTCTTGATGGATATTTGAGAAACATTTGTTACCTTCATTTGAGCCAAGTTTCTTTTTTATTTTATTTTATTTTATTTTTTTTACCGTTAAATTCAACCATATTTAGAATTGGCGACTGATTGTACCACTAGAACTATGTTCTTGGTGCCCCAAGTAACTTGTTCGATGTAGACACATAAGCAAGGTTGATCACTTGCAAATGTGTCTAAAAAAAATTGTCTTCATGCGTATTTGAGAAACATTAGTTACTTAGGTCATTTGGGCCAAGTATTATTATTATTATTATTATTATTTGAAATTTGACCATATTTAGAGTAGAGGGATATGAACTCGTAATCTTTTGGTTACTAGAGGATTTATCGTATAGAGAGTTATGTTTTTGTTGGCTCAAATAACTTGTTTAATGTTAGACAAATTTGTGGAACGTGTAGACCAGTAAATTTGTAAGGTAGACAGTTTACCAATAAAATAATCTAGTTTTCTTCGAAAACAACATTAAATAATAATATTAAAAAACCAAAGTGAGTTTATTTTTGTCCAAAATGATTTTACTACCATAGTCTTTTGGAAAAAAATAATACCATGTGTTTTGTCACCTCGAATTTCACCCTAATCATGACTATTTGAATTTTATTTCAGCATAGAAAAATGTTGGTTGATCAAGAAATGTTGCATGTGGAAAGAGAATTTCTTTAATTATTTTTTGCATTAATTATTGCCTTTTATGCATTATTTAAGCACGAGTAGTTTAGTACTTTGATGGGATGTTTGTTATGAACATAAAGATGATAAAATATGATATCAAATAGTATGTGTAATGTATACACATCAAATTCATAGAAATAATACAAAGCCAGTCTGATTAAAATCTGCATTTTGCCCATGCTTGCTTGGGCAGTAGAGACATTATCAAACACTTGCTGGATTTGATGTTCCCTTTCTTGTAATTAGAGATTCAGCTTTAATTATTTTTGGGGATAATGAGTTTCAGAAATATCAGGCTATATATAGATAATATATAGTCTTTGTCGTGTTTAACAATTATGTTAATTTTCAAGTGTTGAATAGGTTGAACTTTTAATAGACACTAAGTTTTTTTTTTAAATTTTATTTATTTTAATTTTAATTTCATATCTATTAAGTCTATGACATAGACCAAGAATCAACAATATTGATATATACCCAAAGATAAAAAAATTATGAGTTTGAATCCTTTCACTTCCTAATATTGTAATCTCAAAGAAAAAAAAATCTATAAAAGAAAAAATGTTGAATAATAGCTTAAGGACCTAGGTGTTTGTTTGTCAAATTTAAAAAAGATCCACAAAAATTTACATCCTAACGAGCTTTTACAAAAATTACAATTTCCAACTCTTCAAAATAATTTTTTAAATTAATTTCTCATTCCAAACTTCATCCAAACACCTGCCGGTAGATCCAAAATTGAAAATTGACAAATAAATTGGACACGAAATTTGAAGTTTAGACTTTGATAATCAGGACTTCGAAAATTAAGCTAATAATGCAACTCACACCTACGTGATTCTTTGTTTTGTTATATTTTTCTTACAAACTTTCCCATGTCTCAAAAAATCAATCCAAATTTATTTTAAAAACCAAATAGAGTAGTTTTTCTTAAAGAAAAAAAAAAACTTATTTATTTATTTTTAATTTGGTTAAGAATCCCAATTTTTCGTATAGAAAGATAAAATTTATTGTAAAGAAAGGATGAAAAATAAACACAATTCTTAAAAATGAAATGATTATTAAGAGAGATGTTAAAGATTTTTCAAACATTTTCTAAAGTTTAGAACTCTGTTAGGGTCGTTCACTTCGTTGTAATACAAAATTTTTATGAAATAGGTATTTGGATTACCACGTTTATTTTTCCGTAATAGAGAAATATTCAGGCATTCTGAAATACCGAGCATCCTAGGAAACTCACTTAAGAGCCATTAGAGATGTTCATTTTCCTAACGGGGTGGGGAATCCCCAATTAGGAATGGGTCGGAGACGGGGGAGGGAAAATCCCCGTTGGCTAAACGGGGCCGAGGACGGGGATTGTATTCCCCGTCCCTGATCCCTGCCCCGTTTATTTTTTTATTTTATTTTTTAAAAATATTTTCTCTTAATTCTATACCATTAATTTTCAAATAAATATATATTTTTTGGTTATATTATCTATGCATATAAATAATTTATTTGATAATTAACATTATAGTTGAAACTTATAAAGTATGTTTTGGGACACCGGTTATGCTATTGTAGACGGTAGGTTATTATAAAGGGTGGGTTATCATAGATGATGGATTATAATAAACGGTGCTTGGAGTGCAGGTTATTATAAGAGAGGTTGTGATGATGTTTGGTGAACATATTATTATAAGAGGGGTTATGATAAAGGTGTTTGAAAGACCGGTTATTATAAGGGAAGTTATGAAAATCTTCTCATAATTTTTTTAAAAAAAAATAACTTTAAATTGCTTTATAAAAGCCAAAATTACAAATAATTAACTTGATTTTGGTTCTTAAACAACAACAATTATACAGATTCAAATTTCTACTACTTCATTTCCTCTAGTGTTTTCTCTTCACCAATTGCAGCAACCTTTAAAGAAACTGGAGCCCGCAGTCATTAGAGAATCAATTTTCTTAGACTTGGCCAGAACAAATTCAATCTATCAAAATTGACCAACCAACTATAAAAATTGTTAAGAATGAAAGCTTCATTAAGAAGATTTGAAGAAATGGACCATTTATTTTGTTCTTCCCATCGCCCTCCTGTGTTTTTTACTACACACATTCCTCTCCATTCATCGAATTCCCCAAATCATTGTTTGTACTTCTGGGACAGGGCAGCTTCTTAATTACTCTGTTATTTTTTGATATGAGTTGCTTCATTTACCAACAAACATGTCGCCTTCATCGGCGCGATTCCATGGCTAAAAACCAACAAAAAGAATCCGGCCATGGAACTTTCCATCTCATAATCTCACCATTTCTGTTTACTGATAGCCATTTCTCGTGAATGGAATTGAAAAATCAAACGTCGACCCGAATCATAACAAACTGCTCTTACATCAGTTTAACGAGAAATGGGCCGCGGATTTGGATGATTTCAATTTCGTGGTGTTCTCAATCGGGCATGGCTATTTACATCCCAACAGTATATTTCGACGGGGATGATTCTGTAATGGGTAGCCCTTACTGCCCTAGTTTAAACCACACCGGAGAGAGAAAAATTATTTTCCAGCAAAACGTTGGCGCTGGCTAGTAAAATGTTGCCGGCGGGTATGATAAAAGAGCCCAAGGATTTTGTATAAACCGCCCCCCAAACACGGATTCAGTTATTATAATCCAACTCCCCGTTTTCATAATTGGGGGCCCAAACATACTCATAGATATTTTCTTAAAAAATCTAATTTTTTTGACTTTTTTGTTCAAAAAATATATACAAAATGAAAAAGAAAAAAAAAATAAATTGAGAAAAAATCACCTCGGGGAACCCAATCCTCGAAAAAAAATAGAGATTTTTCCGGAGACGGAGATTGAATTTTATAGCGAGGACAGAGATGGGAAAGCCATTCCTCGACCCCACCCCCATCTCTAATTTGGATGCCATTCTGCAATATAGATTTTTAGGATGCCCATATCGAAGGAATTCTTGAATTACACTTGTGCTCTCATGAATTTTTTTAATAAAATTTTATAATTTTATCAATTTTTTCCTTATATTTTGTGTAGTTTGTACCTTATAAAATAATAATATATTCTTTTTTAGTATATAATTATTATGTATTAACAACTAAGCATACACATTTAATTATATTTATATTTTACATTTTGTTTTAAAATAATATGCATTAAATCGAATAATATTTAGATTATTTTCAACAAAAATTTAAATGGGGTTGATTTTTGTTATATGTTTCAAATATAATTATCCTTACTTTCTATATTTAGCAAATTTTTACTTGTTCAACTAATAAATGAATTTTAGTTTTTTACTAGTTAAATTTATTTTAAAATATAATATTTAAATTAATAAAAAAATACGTTATATAGATTTGAATTACATAAATTAATGTGTAAATTAAGTTATGAGGGCGTTTAAGACATTTCCCTGAAAAAATTTATAAAATAAATAAAGTTTTCTAAATACCCGTAAAAATATTACTGCAAAACAATGATTTAAGAATGCCGGACATCTGAAATTCTGGACATCTGAGATTTTGGGTATTAGAAGATTCCAGTTATCCTGATTATAAACTCGCGTTATGGATTTAAAAAAGAAAAAAAAAAAACTCTCTTAATCATTTTTCAAAATTTATTCATCAAATTTATACAAACGATAAAGTTAAGAAATTATTATTTAAATAACTTTTTCCTGGCTAAATTTGATCAATCTTAGACAATTTGATAATGGAAGGTTGACTATAACTATTTTGAAATTATTATTATTATTAAAAACAAGTCTATATATATATTTAAAAAAAAAAATCGGGAAATTGAAGTTTCACTCCCTTATATCTGGAGCACCACTAACTCATCCCTAGGTTGTGGCACCAAAAAAAACAAGTCTATAATTACTATTTCCACATATATGTTTCTCAATTTTCTTAACTATTTTAAGTATGTTTTTTTAAAAAATAAAGTAATTTTTTAAAGATAAAAAAATGGTTTTCAAAAACCTTAAAAAAAAAAATAATAAATAAAGAATTTGGTTGAAACTTCAATACTTTCTTAAAAGATGTAAATTATGGTAGAAAACCACTAGCGAAAATTGTGAGAAAAACACAGCAAATGTTTGAATTTGTTTGACTTTATTTTGGTTTGATCCGGTTTCAATTGTTTGAATTAGCGTGAGTTTTTTTTTTTTTTTTTTTACTTTGAAAAAAGAAAAAAAAGAATTAGCGTGAGTTTTAGTTGGTTTGTAGACCAATCCAAACGGAAACAAAGTTAATAGTATAAGCAACTTTGTCATTGATTAGAATCATGGATACGTTGAATGTTTGAATCAATCATATATTATTTCTTGCAATGCCAAAATTGCTTGTATATGAATGTCTTTTTAGTTTGATTTCATTGAATCAAATATTATTGGCAAATTGGATTCGTCATCCAAATCAAGATTATTTCAGTTGGACGAGTTTGTATATATGGGGAAAAATAATGAAGAAAAAGAACAGAAAAGAAAATTCTAATATTCTTCCAACCAACTCAATTATTAATAGTCTAGTTGAATTGATCAAGCACCAAGTATTTGTAACATTTTTCTATAGGTCGTAGCTTTAATTATGCCATTTTAACCTTTTCATTATGGTGTTTGTATGTCTATCAAATAGGCAGGATTGTTCCCTACCTTATTCTCACCTTAAGTAAACATATCTTTCAAGTTAGTTTATGTATATTTCAATTATTTTTACGAAACAACTGTTTGATTTTACTATATTTTGTTGTCAAAAAAATTCAAAAGAAATTAATTTTCAAGTATATGATAATTATAAGATAACGGTTTGATTTTACTACATTTTGGGAACTCAGAATGATTGCTATCAAATTTATCTCAACACATTGAAACCATTGAATCCTAACTCTATTTTTTATTCATAGATCATCCACCAAATTCACTTTCATCCTTTACAAGTTACAAATCAGCATATATAAAATAAAATGAAGAAAAAATCAGGAGTGTTTGAACTAGTGATTTACGTCCAAATCGACTATTATTACGGAACAATTGTTTGACTCTACTATATTAGTGAAAGAAATTCATAAAAAATTAATTTCTAATTAAGTAAATGGGTCATTGATAGATTGAATTCATTATCTTTTAATTCTTTAAAACCATTTTGACTTACGATGGTTACACATCATCTAATTAAACGCAAGCAAAAACTCTCGAAACTTTTCATCTAGATACCCTAAAATCGTGCCAACAAGAGCCGTTACTAGCGGCATTAGTGTACATCCAATGATCAAGAGGTCATGAGTTCGAATTTCCCACCCTCAATTATTGTAATTAAAAAAAAAAAAAAAAAAAAACTTGTCCAAGTTTAAGGACCAAATGTGCAGAGATTTGAAAGGAAGATAAGAGATTGTAAGAGTTGTGGAGTAAGGAGTGGGGAGTGAGCAGTTCATGCACCGAATTTCTCTAAGTTAGAAAAAAAAAAATGTCTGTTGTTAAGGCAAAGTGGGCCATGTGCCCATTTCTTGAATTTCTCTCTCTATATCTTTTTCTATTATGTACACTGCACCAAAATTTGGACGTGCATTCCCTTTGTCTTTCCACTTTACACGACAACATTCTCAGTCAAAATGATCATTTCTCTTCTGTGGGGCCATTGTCCCTCAGGCTCAGGCTCAGGCTCATGCATTGCCAATTTCATTAATCAATTCTTCTTTCATCCTACTAACACTTTTTCTTCAATTCGGTGCAATTTGTTTGCTCTTTTTTTGAAGATCTAGGGGTGGCCCTGCAAGTGGCTAGGGACGTTTGGGGTGTTTCGAGATATCATTTTAAAGATTTTCGATCGGTTGAAATCCCAAGGTGGGGAACCTTTCGAATTTGGCCTTTGGGTTAGTCTGTTAATCAGTGGGAGGGGAGCTCGTGGGCTCGGGTGAGGCACGGACTCGTTTGAGTGTGCTGGTTATAAATAGAGATAGTGATACTTTAGGATTTCACATTGAAAATGTGAAGAGATCTCTTAGTAGGTATCAGAGTTCATTGAGCCCAAACGTATATTGATCAAATAAAAAGAAATGGTAATCATCTTAAGGGGGTATGTTGAGAATCGATCTCACCTTAAAAATTAAGATGAGACACTCAACATTTATAAGATAGATTATACTACTCCACTCATTGTTATATTTTAACAAATTATTATATTTGTTTTAGTTAATCCAGCAAGGGTATTTTCGACAAAGACTATAGACCACTGTATTTCCTATTTTTCTCACGTGTAAGCATGGGCCCACCTTTGTATATTTGTGTGAAAAATGTAAAATAGGTTTATAAAACCTATTGTGAGGGCTGCCGTCTTTTGTAACTTTCATTCCAGCACAAAGAGAGTTTCCCTGAGAGTGAGAAGCTGTTTTCCTAAGAGAGAGTCTCTTCCTAAACTTTACTAAGAGTGAGAGGTTGTGTGCATTGGCCAAGAGGAAGGAAATTGCTGGTGAATTGATTTTAAGACCAATTGATGTGAGAAGGCATTTAAAATTTGTATATCACTGATTAATGAAAGGGACTAGTGGAGTAGATTGCATTGATCAAACCGCTTTAAATTCGGAGTTATTCTTTCTTCTCTATTTAATTTCTATAATTGATTTGATCTTGAGTTGTTGGTTTTATTAGATAAATTTTGTCTGGGTTGTTCTAATTTTATTTGATAGATATTGTTTGATAAAAAGGTTTCAACAACAAGTTTATTTTTCAACAATTGGTATCAGAGGCATTAATTTTTGGTTGAAAATTTTTCTGGTTTTACTGTAAGTTTTTGTTAATTTTTTCTGAGAGTTTTTTGGTTTGCTATATCAAAATGTCAGCAAAATTTAAGGTGGAGCATTTTGATGGGAGAGGTGATTTTTCTCTTTGGAAGAAGAAAATGTGTGCTCTTCTAGGGCAAGTGTCTAAGGCTCTTGATGATCTTGAAACGCATCCTGTGACAATGAGAGCAACTGAAAAAGAGGAAATGTTGGAAGTGGCCTACATTACGATTGTCTTAATCTAGCAGACAATGTGTTAAGGCAAGTACATGCTGCAAATACAGCTTTGGAGGTATGGTCTAAATTGGATAACCTTTATTTGACTAAATCCTTAACTAACAAGTTGTATTTGAAGGAAAAGTTTTTTGGTTATAAGATGGATCCTAGAAAAGATCTAGAACATAATCTAGATGAGTACAACAAGATAACACTTTATCTGAATAATATTGATTACTTTCTTCTTTGATGTATCCTCGAAATTACCTCATGCGTAATCGTAAATGTTTAAGATGGATCCTAGAAAAGTAATGAAAGTAATACATTCAGATTATTGATTACACTCTATCATTACTTTCATTACTTTTCATTACTTTCTTCTCCTAATGATGCATCATCGAATTTAGATTATGCATGGAAATGTTTAGCAGGGGATCAAGTCTGAAACAACCAATTATAAATTAATTCAAATCTGTGCTACAACCTAATCCTACGAAGTACAGTAAAGTAAAACATAAAAGTGTATCAGTGAAAGTGGTAACACAAAACAATAAAAAAGGCTGCTGAACGCCGACGCCGCCATAACTAATGAATTCCGCATACCAACAGACATCCTGGTACTAGTTCGCTAGGTTTCACAAACAGTATCATGGCCTAGGTCTCAATCAAAACCTCAACGACCTTGTAATCCATTGTCGGCAAACCCTAACAAAACCATCACACTTGGCTCATCGATCCTCGACTTTTGTTCAGACTCATATGCGATTTAATCCACACTTGTGCTAATATACGTTGTCTGCAGTAAGTAATAAGTAAATTATCGATCTCCACATGGACTATGATTCACTAAAAACAGACTGTTTAGAATTAAACGGAATAAAAGGGTTTTGATTGGGTTTATCATGAATTTAGGCAAAGAAATTGAAAACACTCGATTAAATAAGTTGAGAAGAAAGACGCAACTAAAGTACTCATGGAATGCGTTCCCAGTGTTTACAAAGAAATAAAGCGGTGAGGAAAATCTAACATACTTTGCCTACCAACGTCAACTTTCGCCTTTGTTCTCATTAAGCCCAACTTTCGTTGTAACTTAATGTAGTTCAAATGGGCGCAGCGTATGCAGTAGTTAAGTGTTTATTTCTAAACTCTAGTTAAAGCACAAAAGCCTTCATGTTAATTTACTGAACATGCAACTAGTCTTAGATCATTCATCTTCCGATTTACAATCTTTTAGTTTGTGTGAATGGCCGGTCCACACTTACTATTAAAATTAACTCCTAATTAGCATGCTCTAGTTAATTCCTCCCTAGATCTTCTTAACACATGCGTCAGCTATTCCACTTTTCCTTAGCGTTTTCTTATGTAATTAGTTCATAATGCGAATGAAAAACACAAATAATGACATGGAAAAAAACATGTTGAAATTGTATTAATAAATTGCAAAAATAAGTCTTAACAAATAAATTAGAAAACAAATAAAAATGTCTGAAAATTAGAGTGTGAACTCTCTCGTGTCCACCCCCAAAATGGTTGTCTTAGTCTGCATTATATAGGCTCATTGATCAAAACTTTCCATGTTGAGCGGCTGCTGAATTCTTGCGATGGATCTTCCTTGATTGATTTCGTCAAACACGTCTTTTCTGCTTAAGGTAAGAATCTCATGAGTACTGCAATTTATCTCACTCGCGATTGGATAGTTGACATTCGCTCTACTCTAATTCTTTCCTTATCTGTTAGGTAAGCATTCCGTATCTGATCTGATATGCTGTTCCCACATCATTGCTCCATATTTGCATTTTTTTTTTCCATTTCGCACAGCTTCACTTCGGTTTGTGCTTTCCATCGCATGCCTTTAGTATCTGTTCTACATAAATCTTCCTGCAAAAATTGTTCATCAGTGCACAACTATCCTTTATCACGCATTCAGAAAATTAGGCAGTTTTCGAATTATAATTCATATACCTTCATTTATTTCCCTAATGTGGGAGCATTAGCCTTTTCCACCTTTTATTAGTTATATTTACCTTTTTCACATTATATTTTCACAATAAATTACAACAATGATCCTAATATATCATAAATATTGACTCTATTTGAGAGTCATTAATCCTTCACCTATTCATAGGCGTCTGTGGTTTCTTGTAGGCTACGTTCAATCTTTGCGAGGATCTCTCAGATGATTTATTCGATTGACAATAATTTCCAAAAATGGTACGTTAATTTTGCAATCTGTGTCATGTCGAGAACATTTCCTTATTTGCTCATTCCCAAATGCGTTCAATCGTATGTTCTTCTCCGATGGAATGCGTTGCGTTTCTGATCTTGCACGAATAAAAGGTGTGTTAATGAGCTTAAGTGTTCGCAATGTGTTTTATACTTTAAAAGTATGTAAATTTACGTGCTTAACCACATTGTATCCCTATTTTTGATGTTAGCCTAAATTTACCCTTCATGTGAAACATATGCGAACATCTATCACTTTTTAGAAATATTTTTTCTTTAACATATGATTATTTCTCTTAGAAGAACTAAAATGTGGCAGTAAAGAGGCCTAAATAACACTATTATTTAGAGTCATCAGAGCTATTATGAAGTTGAAGGGTAAACTCGCCAATAGCTTGTATATCCTGCAAGGAAGCATAGTTCTAGGAACAATTGCTCTAGTTTCTCTACAAAATCAAGAGAATGCAAAGTTGTGGCATTAAAGACTTGGCCATGCTAGTGAAAATGGTTTGAGGGAGCTCTAGAAACAAAGCTTGTTGGGGAGCTATGAGATAAGGACTCTTGATGCTAGTGAACACTGTATCTATTTACGTCCACAAGGGTCTCATTTGGAAAAGGTAAACATAGTTCTCAACATATTTTAGACTATGTTCACTCTGATTTATAGGGACCAGCTAGCACACCAACTTTGGGTGGAGCTAATTACCTTTTGTTTATAGTACATGACAACTCTCGGAAGGTATGGGTGTATTTACTAAAAACAAAAGGTGAAATACTCCAAAAGTTTGTTGAGTTGGAAAGACAAATAGAAAGGAAGGTTAAAGTCATTCGAACAGATGATGGATTGAAATTCTTAAGTAAAGAGTTCAGAGATATGTGTAGAATGGAAGGTATTGAAAGAAATCTTAAAGTTAAAGGAACACCACAACAAAATGGTTTGGCTGAAAGGATGAATTGTACTCTTCTTGAGAAAGTAAAGTGTTTATTGTCTAATGTGAGGCTATCCAAAGAATTTTGGGGGAAAGTAGTTACAAAAGCAACATACTTGATAAATTATTGTCCCTCATCAAGTATAAGATTTAAAACACCCATAGAAATGTGGAATGGTAAGCTTCTAAGCTTTGAAATCTTAGAGTCTTTGGATGTGTAGCTTATGTTCACAATAAAGAAGGGAAGCTTGATAACAAGGCTAAGAAGTGTCTATTTTTGGGATACACACATGGTGTTAAAGGGTATCGGTTGTGGTATCTAGAGAAAAGAGAAGAAAAATGTATCATCAGTCGTGATGTTGTTTTTTATGAGTTGACTATTGCTTTCTAAGAGCGTGTGTCAGATGTCACTAACCATTTGAATACTGCTTCTGCGAAGAATGTGAGTGAATGAAGATTGATTTAAGCAAACGATTAATAACATCCCCTTCAGTCCATGTTAATCCACAACACAGTGAAGATTTTAAATATCATACATCTTCAATCCGTGTTAACCCGAAACTCAATGAAGATGTCCAACATCCTATAGAAGCAGCTGCTGATCAACCATGAAATTTGTAAGATTATAAACTTGCAAGAGATAGAGGAAGGAGACATGTGAGACCTCCTTCTAGGTATGCAATTGGTGACTTACTTTATGTAACAACCCAAATTTTCGTTACGATTCTTTAGGTATGATTGTCTTTCGGTTTAGTTAGTTCGTTGGGCCGTTATTGTAGTTTTAGCCTTAAGGGGTATTTTGGTAAATTCAACCTTAGGGCAAGTGTTATAATTTAATGAGCTTCAAGTTTGTTTTTGTGATTTTAGGGTATGTGGGGTAAGAATTTCAATTTGGGAGATTTGCCAAGTGGCCAGTTTGGGGATCGATCATTCATTTTTCCCATTCGATGCTCTTTCAATCGATTTCGTTTAGAGGAAAAGTCAGTGAGAGTTATTTTTTTTTATTTTTTTTTAATCATTCTTCATATTCTTTATCGATTGCACACCTCATCGATTGATTGTTGCCAGCCTCGCACCTCACCCGTACGAACCAAGAATCATCGTCCGATCCCAGCGCCGATTGCAGCATTGTGCATGGTTAGCCTTGTGTCGCACTGCAGTCGCAGCAGCAGCGATCGCCCCGTGTGTAGCCTGCACCGTGCCTCACCGATCCTTGCTTACCGCAGACCCCGCATAGCCCTTACTTCGCCAGCCTACGCAGCCCCGCGTACACGCTCGCGTCCACACCGTTGCCGATCGCCTGCACCCACGCACTAATCCCCACCTCGTTGATTGACGCACCACCGAGCAGCAGCCTTGGTTCGTGTTCTTTGCTAGGACTTAGGTAATCTCTAATTCCATGAGTTCCCTGTTAGTTTAGATGGCTGGATTATTGTTTAATTATATTAGAATTATTTGTTTAGGTTGTGTTATGTTCGTGATTAGTATCTGCAGCTCAAGGAGCAATATTTTATCGGTTTTGTATTATCTGTCAGGTAAGGGTTTCTTATTGGGGTTGTGTGGACCCTGCACATATTGTTATTGATTGTATCTAATGTTATATGTGATTTACTGTTTTTAAGCATGTGTAGGTAGTTAACTTGTTGAGTTGATGACCTATCTATGAATGCTAGCATGTATCAGTTCCATGTATGCCATATTAGTATCTTGCTTAGATTAACTGCTATCTATTTGATGAGTATTGATATCTGTTAGGGAGCTGAGCATGTAGTACTCTTAGAATATATTTCTATCAAGTTGTTGCCATCGAGAGGCTCTAAGGGGATGTGAAGTGGTGCCACCCTCTCAGGCCTGGGGATGTGATGTAACATGCCACCCCCAGTATAGCTTAGTTTCAGGCCTGCTAGAGCGGAGTTCTGATCATGGTGTAAGCAAGCTTCATGTGATGGGTGTGAATAGGCTGCCACAGTAGGGTGTTGAGGGCCTCACACCGCTATGGATCTGTGGACATCATTTTTTAGTCTTGTTAGGCATGTAGACTTAGACCAGTGTAGTCTGCGTAGGCCTGCATGTACCTGGTTTACAGTAGCATGCGGTGTGCGTGCACACGCATTAGATGCCGAGAGGAAGGCTCCCTTAGGCTAGTGACATTGGTACACCTTTCTTTACGATTGTCTAGAGCTGAACACTTGGATCGTCCCCAAGTGTTTAGACCAGCGCGGTGAGCTGATTGATAGGTCGAGAGTCAACAAACTCTCGATAGTGGGAGTTATTTTGATAACTCAAGTATTTAGACTGGATTGTGTTGCATGTATTACTAGGATGCTAGATGATATGATGATTTGTGTAATGTACCCCGGTTGGGGATTCTTACTGAGTACCTTCGTATTCACCTATATTTCTGTGATTTTTCCACCAGGTAACTTGGGACAGAACCAAGATGGTTAGAAGAGGAGCTGATGGATCATGAGAGTCCGTTGCTTAGAATATTTATTTAATATTGTTATTGATTTAGCATGCATGATAGAAATTGAATTTTGCCATTCGTTTCATTATTTGAACTGTCTAAATAATCTCTAGCTAGGGGCTTAGAACTTAATTTAGTTTTCATTGGAAATGTTTTAAGTTTTAATAAATGCATTTGAATTCCTGGTATTTCTATTATAACGATGTTTAAAACTGTATTGAAATCATGCATGCTGAGTAAGAGCCGGGTCTAGATTGGTTTTAGGAGTCAGGTTCTTACAGTTTATTATTCCTTACATGTAAAAGTTGAACAGAAGGGAGATGAACCTCTAACATATGATGCAACTATGAAATTTAAGGATAAGGATAAGTGGTTAGTATCCATGAATGAAGAGTTTGAATCTCTTGTTAAGAACGGAGCATGTGAGTTGGTTGATCGACCTACAAATTAGAAACTAGTGAGTTGTAAGTGGATTTTCAAGCTAAAAGAAACAGTTGATCCCAAAGAACCAATCAGATACAAGGCAAGATTGGTTGCTCGAGGTTTTACTCAGGTGGAGGGTGTTGATTATGATGAGATATTCTCTCTAGTGGTAAGACACACTTCTATTCGATTTATTTTATCACTAACAGCTGCATTTGATCTTGAATTAGAACAAATGGATGTAAAGACTACATTTCTTCATGGGAAGCTATCGAAAGTGATTTATATGCAACAACCACTTGGGTATGTCACCAAGGAAATAGATAGTAAGGTGTGTCTGTTGAAGAAGTCTTTATATGGCTTGAAGCAATCTTCAAGACAATGATATTTGAAGTTTGATTCTTTTATTATTTCATGTGAATTCATTAGAAGTCAGTTAGATCATTATGTTTATTACAAACATGTCAACCTGCATGTACCAATCTATTTTTTATTGTATGTGGATGATATGTTGATTTCGAGCTCAGATATAAATGAGATTAATAAACTAAAGGATCAATTAAAGAAAAACTTTGAAATGAAGGATCTTGAAGCTGCTAGAAGGATACTTAGAATTGATATTGTTAGGAATAGGAGTCATGGTGTTTTGGAACTTTCTCAAGAGTCTTATAGTTTTAAACTTCTTCGTAAGTTTAGAATGGAAGATTGTAAGTCTGTAAAAGTTCCTATTAGTCAACATATTATGTTGTTAGCTAACAATCTCAAGTTACAGATGAAGAAATATTTGAAATGTCTAATGTTCCTATGCTAGTGTCGTTGGTAGTTTAATGTACCTCATGGTGTGTATTAAGCCTGATCTAGCATATGGTATGAGTTTGATTAGTAGATACATGTCGAAGCCTGGAAAGCAACATTGGTTGGCTGTTAAATGGATGATGAAATACTTAAAAGGAATTATGAAGTATGGTTTGTGTTTCAAGAGAAGTACTTCTAATGTTTTGTATCTTGTAGGGCTAAGAAGATCTTTAACTGGTTGGGCATTCAAGGTTATGGACAACACAATAAGTTGGAGAGCTTCTTTTCAGTCTGTAGTTGCTTTGTCAACCACAGAAGCCGAGTATATGGCAGCGTCTGAAGCTGTTAAAGAAGCCATTTGGTTGAGAGAAATTGTTTGTGAACTTCTACAAAGGAATGATGAGTGAGTGGTAATTCACTATGATAAACAGAGTGCAATATTTTTATCTAAGAACCAAACACACCACGATAGAACAAAACACATTGATGTTAAGTTTCATTTTATCTATGATGTTTTGTCTGAGGGAAAGATATGTTTGTAAAAGATTTCTATAGAAGATAATGCTGTAGATATCTTTACCAAGGTGATGCTGTCTTATAAGTTTGAAAGTTGTCTGAAGGCTCTCAACTTTGTTGAGTTGTAGCTAGTGATACTCAGTTCCTTTCATTGGTGATCAGTGTTTGTGTAATAAGTTGTCAAGGTGGAGATTTGTTATATTTTGACAAATTATTACATTTTTTAAAATTAATCCAAGAAGGGTATTTTCGACTCTATATTTACTATTTTTCTCACGTGTAAGTGTGAGCCCACCTTAGTGTATTTGTGTGAAAAATGTAAAATATGTTTATAAAATCTATTGTGAGGCTGTCGTCTTTTGTAACTTTCATTCCAGCATAGAGAGAGTTTTCCTAAGAGTGAGAAGTGTTTTTGTGTGAGAGAGCATCTCTTGCTAAACCTTTATTGAGAGTGAGAGGTTGTGTGCATTGGCCAAAAGGAAGGAAATTGCTGGTGAATTGGTTTTAGGACCAATTCACCAGCAATTTCCTTCCTTCTGGCCAACAATTGGAGTGAGAAGCTATTTAAAGCTTGTATATCACTGATTAATGAAAGAGACTGGTGGAGTAGATTGCATTTGATCGAACCACTTTAAAATCTAGTGTTATTCTTTCTTTTCTATTTAATTTCTATAATTGATTTGATCTTGGGCTGCTGGTTTTATTAGATAAATTTTGTCTGAGTTGTTCCACTTTTATTTGACAGATATTGTTTAGTAAAAAGTTTTCAACAACAGGTTTATTTTTCAACACTCATTATCAATAAATGAAATTATGAGGTAGAATTTCATCTTATCTAATAATAATCACGAAAGTTTGCTACATCCAAAGTTCCTAAACAATCTTTAAAATAAATGGAAAAAAGAAGTTCAAATTCTATTGAAAAAGTATCCATCCAAAATAACCATAAAATCAGCACCAAAAAAGGAAATGGCCTAGTAAAAATATAAGATTTTCCATCTATAGTTTATCTTTTTATTCTTTGATATCCGTGACTATTTGGGTCAACTTATGCGTACCTCAACTATTGTCACGAGTCATACTGTTTGATCATACAATATTTGGATGTCAAAAAAATTTGTAAGAAATTAATTCTTAGGTAGGCGACCACCATAGATTGAATCCATCACCTCTTAGTTCTCCAAAATCCTCTTTGACCATTAAGTCATTTCATAATGGTTATTCATCCCTAGTTTATCTAAAACATTGGTTGATGTCCATTCTTATGGATTGTAAGTTTATTATTATTATTATTATTATTTTCTTGGGTAAAATATCATTTTGGTCCTTGAACCTTTGAGATTTGTTTCATTTTGGTCCAAACTTTCAAAAGTCCGATTTTAGTCCATGAACTTTAAGATTTGTTCCGTTTTAGTTCATGAACTTTAAAAAATCCAATTTTAGTCCTTCCATTTTCAAAAGTGATATTAATCAAAATTCATTCAATAATATTAATAATCTTAATACAATCAAAGAAAAAATGTGAACATATTTCAAAAATTTATATAGAAAGATGGTAATTTTTTTGAATTTTTTTTCTTCTAAGGACCAATTTTAATTTTTTTTTTTTAATCTTTAGGGACTGAAATGGAACGAACCTTAAAGTTTAGGGACTAGATTTGAACTTTTAAAAATTTAGGGACTAAAATTAAACAAATTCCAAAGTATAAAGTTTAAAAATTAAATTTATTAAAGTTTAAAGATCAAAATGGAACAAATCTCAAAATTTTGAGACCAAAATGATATTTTACCGAATTTCTTTTATGCAGTCCATGTGTAGAACTTCCCTAACAAACTATAAATTTCAAAGGAAAAAAAGAAAGAAAGAAAGAAAGAAATACAATAATAAAATTTTAATTTCATCATTATTTTGTTTTATTTTATTTTTATTTTTTATTTTTGCAAAATTTCACTACTTAGATATGTTTTACTTTTTGGCTTGTTGCTATGTTTGCAATGATAATTTGCCTTTTTTGGTAACCATACCAAGAAGCTTTCAAGAACATTGAACCACAAAAAGCGAAAAGCTCAAGTTGATATAATCTATCGTTTTCATTTGTTAATTAAAAAAATGTAAAGCAAACCAAAAAAATCAATTAAAAAGACAACAAGAGAGAATATGGAGACCCCATCCCTTGAAAAATAAATTCATCAAACTCAAAAGTACATGATTGCATAAAAATATACTTAGTAGTAATATATATATTTTTTGGTACCTAAATTTTGAGTACAATTTTTATTTACTGTTTAGAATTTAAAATGTTATAATATTTATAACTATCACTTTCAAGTTTAGTTTTTATTTGGCTCCTAAATTTTAAAATGTTGGTTTTGATTTAGTCTCTATGGCTTAAGATTTGGTCACTAAATTTTAAAATGTTGCGTTTATCCCACATTTTTCGTTATTTATGTAAACTTTTTATTAATTTATTAAAAATATTATGATTTATATATATTTTTTAAAATATATTTTAAAGCTAGTGAAAATTTTATAAAAACTATATAATGAACAATATTTAGATACTTCTTTAATATATAATTTCTCTTTCATGAATTAAATCATCATTTTTATATATTTTTAATACATTTTTTAGGAGGAGGGGGACCACAAACCCTACAATGAGGGTATTGCTCTTCAATAAATGACAGCCAAATACCGATTCTTATTCTTGGAATCGAACAAACTGAATTATCAACAAAAAATAAAACTATCATGCCACTGACCCATTCGATCTTATGTGAGAAATTATTGTCTTCACAAATGATGCGAAATATGTAGTGCTCTTAGTGAAAACTCCAAAGTAGAAATGTGTAAGAACTTCAAATATAGAAACCAAATGTGAACTAAACTCAAAACTTAAAGGTGAAAATATAATATTTTTAATTTTAAGACCAAATAGAATTTCTACTCAAAATTTAGGGACAAAAAATATATATATGTATATCAGAGAAATTTATAAAAATTAGTCAAATCTAAAAATAATTAATTACTTTAAAAAATTAACAAATGTAATTATTGATATTAATAAGTATTGTCACATACTTTTTTATAATATTAATATTAATGAGTATTTATTATACAATATTAAAACGTATTAATAATTATAAATACAAATGCTTAGAATTTAGCTACGTTTATAATTATTTTATTAAAAGAAGTTCATCAAATACAATTTTTTTTTTTTTTTTTTTTTAATACAACACTACATAAATGTAAATAAGAATATTGAAACTTTGTACTGGAGATATTTTTAATGTCTTAATCAATTTAGCTACGTTATATTTAATATAATAAAACGTTAACGAATTTGAAATAAATTATACAATACATATAGATATATAACGACAATCAATCCAATTAAATTTTGTAATGAACGATATTTACATGTGCATTCTGTTTGGAAGAATTGATGGCCACCATTATTGAAGCCACTTGCTAAGAAGATGTAACTAAAAAAGTAAAGAAGTTTATATAATATAAAAAAAAAAAAAAAAAGCTCTTAAAATGTAATGATTAATATGTGTTTTTCTTTTTGGTGGCACACCAGAGCCAAGGGTGCAAGCCCTGTTTGCTCTCAAATCTAATCTACCCCAATGGGGAATGGACATCTCCCCTAACTTACTTTTTAAAAGAAAACAAAAAGGTTAAAAAATGAAAAATGTTAGGATTTCTATTGGTGGATTTGAGAAGCTAGACCAACATTTTGTGTCATATTCCGTATTCTCTTGACCTGGTTTGTGGGTTCGAATCTCCCTTCATTTAATGAAAAATTGAACTAAAAAATTAAAAAAGAAATTGAGAAGTTAGAAATAAGTTTGGATTTAATAAATAAGATACTTGAGTGTTAAGACCACTTATGTGTGCACCTCGATTATTCTCAAGCGATAAATCATGTATATGAAACTAGTTCTTAGGTTGGTGATCACTTTTGATTGAATTCATAAATTTTTTATTCTCTAAAGTTCTCTTGACCATTAAGTCAATCCATAATATAAATTTGATAAATGATTTTGGTTATTTTAAATTTGGGTTATTTAATTATATAAAGTCTGCCCAAGTGAATTTAGTTAAGTGGTAATTGACATGCATCATCGACCAAGCGATCGTTTATTTGAATCTTAAAATTGTATAAGCTCTCAAAACTTAGACTTTTTTTTATTCTTTATAGGCTATGTGTTAAGTTTTTGACAAAATATTAGGAAGAAGATTTTCTACATTGGATAGATTCAAGGAATCTGAAATGTTCAATGAATTGGAAAGATTCAAGAAATCAGAAAGGTTCAAGAAATCGGAAAGATAAAAGGAAGTGATGTGCTCCAAGCATTATAAAAGAAGCAAGTGGCTTTGATTTCAAGGCATCCCAATCAGAAGCACTTTAAACTTGGTGTACTGACTCTAGTTGTGGAGAGTGGATCAAAGAGTGTGAGTAGTATAAGCTTTGAAGAGAATGTTTATGTGAGTGGGGTCAGAGAGAGAATTCTGTGTGATTGTAACAATTTATCATACAGTGGAAGTTCTTTCTATTCGTAGTTTTTTCTCCGTTTTGGGAGTTTTTCCACGCAAACTCTTGTATTATCTTTTATTGTTTTTCTTTTTAATTTTTCAGTTATTTTGTACTTATTATTGCGGTAATTAGGGAGGATTTTTCCTAACAAGTGGTATAAGAGTTTTAGGTTTGTAGGTTTTGAATTTTGAAGTATGCTATGTGGTTGCAACTTTGTCTAAGCTTCCACTTCATAAAAGAATTCTTGAAACGACTACAGATAGGAGATTTGTTAGGAGTGAAGCAGATATGTCAACCTTTATGAGTGTCGTGAAGTTTGACGTGGAGAAATTTGATGGAAGGATGAATTTTGGCTTGTGGCAAGTGCAAGTCCAAGATGTGTTTTTTCAAAAAAAAAAAAAAAAAGTCTAAGATGTGCTGATACAATCTGAATTGCACAAGGCTTTGAAAGGAAGACCAGATGGTGCTTCTGAAAAATCAAGCGATGATGGTGGTTCAATAGAGTCCAGTGGTAGTTTCATCAAAGGTCCTATGAAGTCCAACATGCATGAGTGATGGCGAATGAAAGAAATGGATTTGAGAGCTACAAGTGCAATCAGATTAAATATTTTGCTAATGTTGCTAATGTACATGGAATAATGACAGCCAAAGAGCTTTGGGAGAAGCTTAAAGCGGTGTATCATGCAAAGAGCATTTCAAATAGGTTGTACTTGAAGAAGAAATTTTACACGTTGCGAATGGAGGAAGGTACGAAAATCTCAGCTCATATGAGTGTTCACAATGGCGTTGTCTCTGAGCTAGAAGGGATTGGTGTGAATTTAGAAGATGAAGATAAGGCACTGAGACTTATCTTGTCACTTCACATTTCTTATGAACATATGAAGCCAATCTTGATGTATAGAAAATAGTCTTTATATTTTGCAGAGGCTACTAGCAAACTTCTATTAGAAGAAAGAAGGATGAAGCGTGGTGAGTGTACTTAAAAAGAGGATTTAGTACTGGTAGCTGGAAATTAGAAGAAGAAGAGCAACTTTATGCAAAAGAAAAGATTGTTGGGAATGTGAACAACTTGGTCACATGAGAAACAATTGTCCTAACAGAGCAACTTCGTCAAACAGTTTTGGTCAGAATTCTCACGGTCTCTCTTGTCGGGGGATCTCATGACTTCCTCT
The DNA here is from genome assembly GCA_037833695.1 of Sechiopsis laciniata. Classification (NCBI taxonomy): domain Eukaryota; kingdom Viridiplantae; phylum Streptophyta; class Magnoliopsida; order Cucurbitales; family Cucurbitaceae; genus Sechiopsis; species Sechiopsis laciniata. Next base: position 5,937,077 of record JBBMKA010000022.1, on the reverse strand, counting down.
AAAGAAAGATAGAAATCATTCTCATGGTAAGTTTGCTTTGTCATGGTAGAGGATGAGATGTCAGCGGTTCCACAATTTTGCACACGGACATTGACTTAGCGGTTATGCAAGGTGTGTGGTGGAAGTTATGTCGATGCCTGAAGAACTTCCAGGTAAGCCAAGTAGGTGGAAGTTGCACCATAATTTTCAACAAGATGTATCGACATGTGTCGAAGAAGAAAAATCTTGGAATGTGATATTTCAAGTGCTATACTTTTATGGTAGATTATGTTATATTTCTCGGAGTTGAGGATTATAATTGTCAAAGAAAAAAATGTTGTAGCAGAAGATGTACATTCTTCAAATATCTTGCAAAGGTAAAATTTGTTAGGTTTTTGGCAAAATATTAGGAAGAAGATGTTCTAAATTGGAAAGATTCAAGGAATCTGAAAGGTTCAAGCAATTGGAAAGATTCAAAGAATCAGAAAGGTTCAAGGAATTGGAAAGATAAAAGGAAGTGGTGTGCTCCAAGCACTATAAAAGGAGCAAATGACTTTGATTTCAAAGCATCCCAATCAGAAGCACTTTAAGCTTGGTGTATTGACTCTAGTTAAATTCTTTTTGTATTCTCTTATGGAGAGTGGGGCAAAGGGTGTGAGTAGAATAAGTTTTGAAGCGAGTGTTTATGTGAGTGGGGTCGGGGAGAGAATTCTGTTTGATTGAAACAATTTATCATATAGTGGAAGTTCTTTCTGTCTGTGGTTTTTTATTTGTTTTGAGAGTTTTTCCGTGTAAATTCTTGTGTTATCTTTTATTGTTTTTCTTTTTAATTTCTCAGTTATTTTTTACTTATTCATGCGGTAATTAGGAAAGGTTTTTCCCAACACTATGTAGTATGCATTAGTTTTTAAATCTCATAAACTAGAACTGAAAATGAAAGGTATAAATCTCGCTCAATTTTTATTTTTCATTTATTTTATTTTTGAAGTTGGGGAGGGGGACAATAGATTCTACCTAAAACTTTTGACCGTGGAATTAAATTGGATTACAAGAAAATAAGATAACCAATGCACCACCGTTTTTTTTAAAAACATATTTTCAAGGCTTATTGTACCAATGGTTCTTACTTTTTAGATAGATTTCACTTTGGTCTTTGATCTTTTGAAACCCTCAAATTAGGTCATTAAAAAAATGAATCTCTTAATTTTGTTTAAAAAGTTTGTCTTCCTATTCAAATTATTGTTTTATTAAAAAAAAATTGGAATCTAAATCGGAGGGGACTGTTCTCGATTGAGCCTCTTAGGTACAGCTGATGAGATTATTTGGAATCTAAATCCGAGGGGGCTTTTCTCGGTTAAAAGTGCTTACCAATTAGCGCTTAATATCTCCAATGCAGATATGGGGGCAGCTTCTGATTTTATTGCTGATTCTCGGGCATGGAATTGTTTTTGGAAGTTCAATATTTTCCCTAAAATAAGGATGGAAGCTTGGTCGGTAATCTTTAATGTTATTCCTTCCAGATGCAATATTAGCTGCAAAGGGATTAACACTTACGTGATTTGTAATCTATGTGGGCATAATGGTGAATCAAATATCCATTTGCTAAAAAGTTGTAAATTTTCTATTCATGCTTGGAAAATTTTCTTCCATGAGTTTTTTGATTTTGAATATTTTTTCAGGAATGCTGAAAATGGTGTGATTTTTGGGAGGGAATTTCGCTTAAAATTCCTAAAGAGGATCACTTTAAAGCTGTTATTATTATTTGGAGTTTATGGAACTTTAGGAATCTAGTCCTTCATGATAAAATTAAGCTGGAGTTCCATAATCTCTGTGATTTGATTTCTACGTCTGTTAATTTCCATTTGTTATCGAATAAAGGTGACTTGGTGCCTCAGAAGCTCCCTAGGCAAGGTGTAGCAGATAAGTGGAAAGCTCCTCCTTAAGGTTGCTGGAAGTTGAATGTGGATGCTTCTTTAGGCCATGGCATTGGGGGCATTGGTTGGGTCATTCGTGACTGGAAGGGGTGTCCCAAAATGATAGGTTCGAGGTCGGGGTTCTGCAATCTTTCTGTCAAGGCTTTGGAAGGGATGGCTCTGAGGGAAGGTCTGAAGCACATTCCAGAGATTGAAATTTTGTGACTTCCCTCTATTATGGTTGAGTCTGATGCTTCAGAGGTTTTGCATGCCATTAGTGGTGTTCGTCCAAGACTTCTCTGAATTTAACAACATTATTGTTGAATCAATGTTTGATCTCTTCTTTAGGGATTGTGAACCTTTCACATTGTAGTAGGTTTTGTAATAGTGTGCCTGATGCTTTAGCCAAGCAAACTCGTTCGCTGGTTTTTAGTTGGTTTCCCTCCTTCTCTTCTATGGAGGATAAAGTGGGCTTTTGGAGGGGGAATATCCCCCCTATTGTAGGCTCCACTTTGAAGTTGGATTGTTTGGATTTGGCAGTCAGTGCTTAATGATATTCTCTTTTTCAAAAAAAAATTGGATATATTTTTTTTTATGGATAGGTCGGATTTTTGTTGATTGTCAAATGGATATGTGTAGTACCTTCTTTCTTTCTTTCTTTTTTTTTTGTTAGAATAAAGTACCTTCTTGTTTTCAATTAGGTTAATAAAATAATAATTTAATATTTCATTAACTTTTTGTTAACGAGTTCTAATGAAATATTTTATGAAACTACCTAATTCGTCTGTGCAAACTAGCATATTAAATAACAATAACTTTATTAAGTTTTGATTTATATTTATTTTTGTTGAAAGTAATAACTTTATTAAGTTTGGTGTTGTTATCATTGTATATATTATTATGTATACATTTCACTTGAGGAGATTTTATCATAAATTTATGGAACTTGACATTCATTTAATAGCAACTTAAGATATATTGTTTAGCTCATACTCAACAATCCTAAACTTTGAACCAATAACAAACAAAAGTATTGATAGTGATGAAAATCTTCTATGAATAAATAGGTGGGGATATCATTTCATACACAAACATATACCTAAATAAAACTTGTTTTTCCAATTTTCTTTTACTGAATCTTCGGTGCAATAATAGCAAAATGATTTGTAAGAAAGAAAACATACCAATGCAACGTGATCATCAATTTTATAAATAGTAGAGTTGTAAGAGAGATAAAAAAAAAATCAATATCGAACAATTTCAAACTAGCCGTCACAAATCTTTGAATCCATAATTTCTTTATTTCTTTCCTTCTCTAATAAAAGAGAAACTTACAAGATTAATCAATAATTATAAATATAGTTACTTTTAAAAAAAATTAACAATCAAAGTTATATATATTCATAATACATAATGATGTAATAATATACAATACAGTATTAATAGCATATAATACTATATTGTACTAAAAAAACATATAATATTGTATTAATATTACATAATAATGTATTAATAACACAAAATACTGTATTAAATAATAAATAATATTATATTAATGAGTATTAATAATACCCTATTAAACTGTATTTATGACTATGGATGCAAATATTTTTAAATTTGACTATATTTGTAATTATTTTGTTAGAATAGACTATCTATTACAATTTTTCCTTAAAAAAAGATTAGACTATTTTAATATACACGAAATATATAGAATGCCCTTCGAAGTATTCCGCACAACCTAGAGACGGGCCAATGATGCCAATGATGCTCCAGGTATAGGGGAGCAAAGTTCCGATTTTCTGATTTAAAAAAAAAAAAAAAACATCAAATATATATCAACTTCTTTTTTGATAAAAAAGATCTCTTAGTTTTAGCAAGTTTATCACAGTTACATGTACTTGGGACTAAAAGATCGTGTTGGATGAGCATTTCGTTATTATATATATATATATTCTTTTAAATTTAACAATAATTGAGAAAGGACAACCTCTTAATCATGAGAATATACAAATATTGTTGAACTATTATTTTGTTATCATGAAGGTCCAGTACAATAAGTGCATTTCATCCGTGCAACAATAGCAAAATTACTCGTTAAAATATCATGTGACTGATACAATGTGATCATCATTTTAAAAAAAGATAAATAGTAGAGGTAGATAAGAAAAATTTTAAAAACAAAATAATTGTAAGATCAAACCCTTCTAAAATAGGAGTCACAAATCTTTGAATTGACAACTTTTCTAATTCAATATATATAGGACAAAAAATTATCATAATTTGATATAGTGGTTAAGAGAGTCAAAAAATTAAAAAAATCATAAATTTATTTGTTACTTATTTAAAAATTAATTTCTAGAATTTACTTAGAACCTAATATTGTTGTAGACACTTGTATATATCAGCATTAAAGACATACCATTTTTCTCTCTTTTTAAAAAAGGAAATATTATGCTGTCAAAAAAAAAAAAAAAAAGAAGAAATATTATAAGCTTTCTTTGTAGGCTAAATTATAGAAAATACTCCTATACTATGGTCTTTGTGTCAAAAATACCTCCAAACTTTGAAAAGTTTCAAAATTGCTCTTGAATTTTAACAAAAGTTTTAAAAATGCCCTCACCCTTAAAGTTTGATAGAAACCATTAAAGTTTGGTTTAAAAAATATTCCTACACTTGTAAGATGTTTAAAAAATACCCCCAATTTAAAAAAAAACATAAAATAATGATGAAAATGTTAAAGTTTTGTTTCAATAATACTATAGATATTTGATTGTGCTCGTAAAAGAAAAATTTTACTTTTGTATTTATAACTTATGAATAATTGAACTAAGTTCTACTTCAAAATATTCATTTATGTTCCATTATTCATCCCAGCAACATATTTATTATTATTTTTTTAAAGTTATGATTGATGATTATGATTATGATTTTGAATTTGGAACTTTTTTGTCACATTATTATTCAAAGATTAATAATATATTTATTTTCATTAGTTTTCATGGCGGAATAACATATGATAAGAATGACCGTTTTTAAGTAAGAATAATTTTTAAATTTTTTTAAGAGTTCAATATTGAATTGACACTCTTAAACAGAAGTGTAATATTTTTTATCTAAAAGTTATCGACGAGGTTAAATTTGGATAAAAACCGCCCGCTCATTATCAATTGATTTAGTTTCAAATAACAAATAAGTAACTTAATTATTTAAATGAATTAAAGCTAAAATCGATTAAAAAAAATAATTATAAATTATCTTTAAATCTTGAATATTTGAACAAATTCTTACCTCAAAATATTCATTTCAAAATTCATCCTAACATTAATTTAGGCCCGGTTTTGATAGCTATTTTATCTTTGAAATTTAATCATTCAACAACCACTACATCTATTGAGTTTTCTTACTTTTATATCTACATCTTATATTTGTTTTTCAAAACTATATCAAAATGTGACAACTAGAAACTTTAACATCCAAAAGCTTGTTATGATTTTTGTTGATTAGGTTCCACCTACCTTCCAAGAGAATATAACTTTTTGTAAGGAATTAGAGGAAAAATAAACTTTAATTTTAAAAACAAAAAACCAAATAGTTATCGAACTTAAGTTTTTTTAGTTTTTTTAATTTTTTTAAATTTTTTATGATTTTTATTTTTTGTCTTTGAAGAGTTATGAATAATAATTATGATTATAGATTATGATTTAGAACTTGTTTGATCATTGTTATTCAAAGGTTAATAATTTATTTATTTTCATAAGTTTTTATGGAAAAATTGCATATGAATAGAGAAAAAAAAAATCTTTTTTAGTAAGACTATTTTTTAAAAAGTTTTTAAGAGATCAATAATACTATTCAAATAATATTTTTAATCTAAAAGTTATTGACGATGGTATTTATAATGTTTTTTTAAGTCGGGGTATTTTCGAATTTTTTATTAAAGTTCAAGGACATTTTTTAAACTTTTTCAAAGTTCAGGGATATTTTTGAAACCAAACTTTAACGGTGTTGGTTTATTATTTTTATTATTTATTCCTTTTAGGATTAAATTAAATATTATTTTCTATATTTTCCTTCTATGACTAGGTAGTATATGTTTCCTTTTATTATTAAGCCATCTTTTCCTTTTATGATTAAGTTGTATCTTTTCATTTTATAATTAGGTCATCTCTTGTAATCTATTCAAATCCATTGTTGGGTTTATTAAAAGAAAAATGAGAGAATTTGAATTTCCGTCTTTCATCATGGTATGAAAGCCTCAAATTTTTCCTTTCGATCCGAGTAAACTTTTTCTCTAGTCCTTCTTCACTTTTTTCTCCGTCATCTTCTTCTTTTTTTCTCAACACACAAAAAAAAAAAAAAAAATCTATTTCTCCTTGAACCTCAATTTCTTTTTCTTCATCTCAAAACCTAGAAAATACAAACCATCCTCTTTATTCTTCCTCACTCCTTTTTTCAAATTCATTGAAAAAAAAATCAACCAAATTTTCTCTCTTCAAAGTCGTCAATGAACAACCCACAACTGCAAAAATCATCCCGATACCAATTCAGTATTCCCAATTGGTCCTGCCCAATATTCTGAATTGGTCCTGACCAGCATTCTCGATTGGCCCTGACAGCATTCTCGATTGGTCCTGACAACATTCCCGATTGGTTCTGGCAGTATTCCCGATTGGTCCTGGCAGCATTCTTGATTGGTCTCGGCAGCATTTCCGATTGGCCCTAGCATCAGCATTCCCAATTGGCCTCAAAATCAAAATTGGCACATCATCAAAATTGATGGCGTTTATCCCAGTTGTCGCATCATCATCAAAATTGGCGCATCATCATCACAATTGACATATCATCATCACAATTGGTACATCATCATCCCAAGGGTCAATTGTGATAAATTTAACTCCAAGCTTGACTTGTATTCCATATACAATCCAGCTTGAGGGGGAGTATTGGTTTATAATTTTTATTATTTATTCCTTTTAGGATTAAATTAAATATTGTTTTCTATGTTTTCCTTTTATGACTAGGTAGTATATTTTCCTTTTATTATTAGGTTATATTTTCCTTTATGATTGAGTTGTATCTTTTCCCTTTATGATTAGGTTGTATCTTTTTCTTTTATAATTAGGTTATCTCTTGTAGTCTATTTAAACCCATTGTTGAGTTCATTATTAAAAGAAGAATTAGAGAATTTAAATTTCCGTCTTTCAACAAATGGTTTCCATCCAAATTTAACGGTAAGAGTATTTTTGAAAGTTATATTAAACTTTGAGGGCATTTTTGAAACTTTCAAAGTTTGGGGGCATTTTTTACACAATCCCCATAGTTTAGTGGTATTTTCTATAATTTAGCCTTCTTTGTATGACTTGAAACAGTTGGCAATGTTTCAAAAAAGAAAAAGAAAAAGAAACAGTTGGCAAATAAAGTGTAGTGATTGATATATATATCACCAAAAAACAGAGACTTAACACCAACCCAACCCCTCTTTTCTCTCTTTATCTCTCTCTCATTTTTTTCCTTAATCTTATTTACCACTCAATTTGAGAGTCTTCTTCAAGTCTACCATAAAATCTCCCTCAAATATTATCCAAAAAAATATCAAAAAAATGAAGAAAATAAACTCCCTATTGAGAAAGTGCAAGAGCCTTTCAAGGCAATTGGGAAGATCCTCATCTTATAGAAGCCTGAGGTCCAAATCCACAAGAGAAGATCTTTGGGTTTGCGAAAGCAAAATGGAAGAAGAAGATTTTGATGATGATCATCAACAGTTTGAAAAGGTCAGTGGCAATAATGTAATTTTATATGTTGGAAGCGCAAGGAAGAGATATGCAATAAGTTCAAAGTTCTTGAGCCATCCTTTGTTAAGCGCTTTGATTGACAAATCAAAGGCTAAGGCAAATGAAGATTGTGATCATAATAATAATAATAATAATGTCATTTCAGTGAGATGTGAAGTTGTTCTCTTTGATCATCTTTTGTGGATGTTGGAAAACTCTGATCCAAATATCAATTTTGATTCAAATTTTGAGGAATTGGCTGAGCTTTATGTGTTTTGATCCATTTGATGTTTCAAATTGGAAGTGGAAGAGAGTTTTTGTAAGAAAATTTTCATATGCATACGCGCAATTGAATGGGGAAATCGAGCTTAGCCTACCGTTAATTGGTGAAGTATTCTCGATTTAAAGGTAACAGATTCGAATTCCACAACCTTTAAAATTGTTGCCGTACTTATTTGAGTTTAATAGCTAGGTATCCAAATATATAGTGTTTGTTTTGTAATCTTCTGTTTTTAGTTAAGCAAGATTTAGATTATGTATTTACTTGTAATTTCTTTGTCGTGTAATCTATAGTTTCAAAATTTCTCTGTTTTTATTTTTGGTGTAATTTAGAGAATTCAAAATGTACTAATAAAATGTGAATAAGAATGGTACTTATTTGTAGTTTTAAATTTTCTCTATTTTTGTTTTTTTGTTCAACTAGAATTCAAACGTACTAACAAAATGTGAATAAGAATTATATTTATTTGAAGTTTCATTTTTTTTTTCATGTAATTCAACTAGAGATAAAGGTACTAAAATTGTGAATAAGAATTGTATTTATTTGTAGTAGGGGTGCAACAAAAAACTAAAAAATCGAACCAAACCAATCCAATTCAGTGGATCGGATATGATTTTTAGCATAAAGTTAGATATATCGGTTTGCAGTTTGAAAAAATCGAAAATATTGGACCGGTTCCGATTTTTATTTAAAAAACCAATAAAAACCAAACCAAATCGAAATATATTGTCAATAAGTCATATAAAGTCATCTTCTTTCTATTATTTAGAAGATTTCCTAAAGTCTTGAAGATCAATCTCTTATAGTCAATGTTTTTTATTCTTCAAATGTCAATATATTTTTCAAACAAAGGTAAGTTAATAATTTTAATTAAAAAAATATCCTTAAATAATTTTCAACAAGTTCAAAAATACTTCCAACCTTTAAAAACATTGTTGTTTATGAAAAATGTTACTTTTGATATATTAAAAAAAATTGGACAATGGATCGGATTCAAAACCGAACTGAACCATTAAAAACCGAATCAATGATTCTATACCTTATTGAACATTGGATCGGATCTATTTTTTGAAAACTGAAGATATTAGTTCAATTGTCAGTTTGGTACAAAACCGATATAAATCAAATCGAAATCACCCCTAATTTGTAGTTTCAAAACTTCTTGTTATTTTTTTGGGTGTAATTCAGCTAGTATTCATAGTTGCTAATAAAATGTAGTAAGAATTGTATTTATTTGTAGTTTAAAATATTTTATGTTTTTGTTTTTCGTGTAATTCTGCTACAATTGAAAGGTACTAATAAAATGAGAATTGTATTTATTTGAAAATTCAAGATCTCTCCATTTTGTTTTTAGTGTAATTCAGCTAGAAGTAAAAGGAAGAAGTGGTGGGTGAACATGCTTCGTTTTTAAAATTTTAAAATATAAATTCAGTATAAGAAGGTTTTTTTTAGCATTATTAGTGGGTTTATTTAAAAAAAAAAAAAAAAAAAAAAGTTGTTTCAACCATTTTCCCATCTTGAGCTGCTTGCATCATTATTGGACAAATGAGGTTTTATAAACTATTAAAACTTGACATCCACGGTATTGTTATTGAAGTAAAAAAAAAAACTTTAAAAATATTGGATAATGTGAATTTGAAAAGGTTTCATGTGAGATCCCAGCTTATGGTTGCTTGAAATGATTATAAATTCTAGCCAACAAAAAAATAACGCTAATGTCATTTTAGAAGATTTAGTAATAAAGAGATTATAGATTCGAATTTTTTTTCTTTAAATGTTGTTGAATATATTTTTTTTAATTTTTTTTTTAAGAAAATGCATGTTTTCATAATCGAGAACTTGGAGTTTTCTTCCTTTAAATTTGGGACACCACGTCTATCTTTAGACTGCGACAATGATATAAATCGGAGGAGTGAAGACATAAATGGGGTAACTACAATTAATGTCACAAATGAGTTTCGAAAAATGCATTTTCAATCCCTAAACATTAGACATTTAAAAATACAATAACTAGACATCACAAGTTAGATAATTTTTTTCTTGTTTTTCATTTTGGGAGGAAAATCAAAATAAAATTATCAAATAAGTTTAAATTGGATAAGGTATCAAACAATGTCACTTTGGCCGAGTGGTTTAGGCGTGTGCCTGCTAAGTACATGGGATTTTCCCGCGAGAGTTCGAATCTCTCAGGTGACGAAAATTTCTTTTGAAGAGTAGGAGTTGGGGTGCAACAAAAAATCGAACAGAACTATAATCCAATCCAATGGGATCGAATCGGTTTTTTAGCACAAAATTGGACATATCTTTTTCAAAAGATCATGTTTTTGGAAACTTATTGATTTTAATTTCACTCCTATTTCAAGTAAAAAAACATCCTTAAATAATTTTTAATAAGTTCAAAAATTCTTCCGACCTTTAAAACAAATTGTTATTTGTTCGAAATGTTGTTTTTGATATATTAAAAAAAATTGGGCATTGGATCAGATCCAAAACCAAACCAAACCAATTGAAAACCAAAGATATCTGTTTGGTTGTCGATTTGGTACGAAATCGACAAAAACTGAACCGAAATCACCCCTAAAGAGAACAACAAAGGAATTCAAATTTCATTTGAGAAATCTCCAGTTTCATTAATGGTTAACTAGACAAATGCCTACTTTTTCCAAGTATATTTAACAAATGTCTAACATTTTAAATAGTTAAAATAAACGTCTAATATATAAATATGATAGAAATTAAATAAATACTTAAAATGCAAATGACGCTTTTGGCCTTCTATATTATTTGGTTTTATTTTAATATTCTAAATATTTGATTTTAGTTAGTTTTCAACAAACTCTCCTAAATTTGATAAAAATAAAAGAAAATGATATTAAAGATATTTTCTGATTTAGTTGGTTAAAAAAATAATATTTAGATTGGATTAAAAATAATTTTAACAAAAAAATCAGCCAATGCATCATCCCTCTCTTGTGGGCATCAAACTCTCTAAGGCATCTCTACATTCCGGACCCAAACCCTAACAACCATAGAAGTATCATCGTTGGAGAGATACAACCATAGAAGTATCACTGTTGGAGAGATATCGTCATAGATGAAATTTCATTATGCATTTTATCATACCTATGTGTCTCATTTATACAATGAAGTAGTGTTCAGGCGTTGTGTATACATATACGAAAGTGGATAAAACACAAAACCTTGGTTCCTAAATTAGCGGAAAAAAAATATGGCATCCATAAATAAACATATGTTTCTGAAAAATGAAAAAAACACAAGTTAAAGCAAAAATATCGCCATACCTAGATAACCAAACATTGTGTTTATGATTAGAAAAAAAGTTCATAAACTCTAAATCGGATTCTTGCAAGTTCTTTTCTTCTGGCCTGATCTACCACACCTACTCAACGTCACCTTGGCTAGTGCTTCGTTGTAAAACCAAATTCTCTTCTTGCGAGGTGTTCCTACCGGCCATGTTACATTGGGTGGTTGGACAGCTGGTATCAATAACCCTTAGTTTGTCTAGGGTATCTACGTGATCAGACTTGCTAGTATAAACAATCCCCTACAACCTGTTACAAAACACATCATCATTACTGGTATATCTTTGGACTCCATCTCGATGCAACTCCATAAATTTTTGCATACCTGTAACGCCGGATTAGGGTATCCGTTAGGAAGCTCTTCAGCATGGAGTATGATAGAATACTGGCGTGTGTACGCCCCATGCAAAGTTGATTGTCCGTATGAAGTAAGCGTAGTCGATTAATCGTCTGAGATTTTCCCAGACGGAATGAAGGCGTATTCTGAATGTATATCTTTACGCATAAAGTTTGTGTGTGTGATTTACTTGTTGAAAAAAAAAATCGAAACACTGTGTAGAATGGAGTATAGAATTGTATCGAAGCGGCGTGAAAGTTCAGAAGCAAGGTGATCGTCTGTGTAGAAGGCGATAAATCGCGTGAGATGTGCCTGTGTGGAATGCGGCGTGTTCTGAACAAAAATTTTTAGCAAGAAATTAGCAGATATGTTTTACCTTTTTAAAAAAAAACAAAATCTAGAAAGTCTGAGATCAATAAACTTTTGAGATATTGATGGTTTTAAAATGGATTATCTCTCCCATTATCTTCAAGAAAACCAGGGATATACCGGTTGATTTTGCAAGAAATTAGCAGATATGTTTTACCTTTGTTTTTTAAAAACTAAATCTGAAAAATCTGAGATTGATCAACAAACTTTAAAGATATTGGTGGGTTTAAAATAGATTATCTTCCCATTATCTTCCGGAAAACTAGGGATATACCGGCTGATTATGTGGAAATGAATTCTTCCTCGAAATTTCATTTTAAAAATAAATAAAGATTGAAAAAAGGTATTTATGGGACCAAAAGTATTCTCTTGCCTACGTTGGTGGAAAAAGGACACATATTTTAAAAGTTAAAACTTGTAAACATTAAGTGGATTATTTTTTGTAAAGTAGACATTCTCTACTATTTCTCTTCAAAATATTTGAATTAAGGTAGAGGGTTGGTCAAGTTGTTTGTTGGGCTTTCTTTTAACATCGATGATGGAGCCCATTTGTAAGCCCATTTCAATTTGTTATTGGCACCAAGCAACATACGCGAGGAAAATGATTTTTCAATGAGGTTGAAGGATTTTGAGAACGAAGATATTGTTTCAGCAAAGAATGTAAAGTTCGGGATTGGGACTTATTATTACCTAGAGGTGGAGGCTGTATTTTTCCCAATTTATCTTTATTGTAGACTCTAAGTTTGGTGGTTGTTGTGTACAACATGTGTTAGCTACAGTTATTTGTTATTTTGTCTTTTGTGTAAGAGTTAGATTGATAAAATAAATGTTTTCTTAATGTTGAATGGGTGTAACTCTCGAATGTATCCCCACTCCTCTATGGTTTTAGGGTTCTTTTCTTTTTCTTTAGAGGTTACAAGTATTCAATATGTATTATGTCTATTGGTCATGAAAATTCAACCATTATAGTGTTGAAATTTATGAGTTCATCATTTATGTTTGGCTTTTTCAATTACTTTTTTTTTTTTTTTGTCGACTTGTAGGATGTTGTTGACGATTTTAGAATTTTCTCAATCTTTGGTTCTCTTAGGTTCGGTCGATTTCAATATGAGTTGTTATTCGAAATAATAATGGTTATAGAGTAGTTTATTTTTTTTGTGTTGCTCCTTATTTGTTGGGAATGGGTCGAAAGGCTTTTTAATTGTTATTAGTAATAAATGGTTTCTAACTTCAAAAAAATAAATAAATAATTGTAAGTTAAATTGAAAGTCGAAAAACTAAAATTAGACATTTAAGAATACAAAGACTAGATTGAAATAAATTTCAAAATACACGAACGAAGATAATATTTTAATCTATAAGTTATATGGACACAAATTAAATTCTTTTTTCTCTTTTCGGGAAGAAATCTAAATAAAATTATCAAATAGGTTTAAAATTTGACAAGCATTAACAAATGTCATTTTGGCTGAGTGGTTGAAGCGTGTGCTGGCTAAGTACATGGAATTTTCCCGCAAGAGTTCGAATTTCTCAAGTGATGAATAAAACTTTTATTAACAATCGTGGTAAGAACACATTTATGTCACTTATCTCACATTATTAGGATTACTCATGTCATTTGAAGTTATATTATTCAACCCATTGTGACAACTCATGGTTTGGAATCCTAATAATGACATGAGTAATCCTAATAATGAGTAGTCAGTTTATGAGAAAGAGTCAAAGAATAAGGTAAATGAGAAAAAAAATCTCTTCCAAGTGAGGGAAAAATCCTTAACACAATCGCCATTAGTCAATATCTCCAAATTGTAACTCCCAAGAAGAGTAACGACAACCTTAATACTGAACATTAAATTAGGCGATCGTTAAATTCTCATACAAACACTTTGTAACCATTACATTTACGGTAAGCTATTTTGAGGCTGCTACTCAACTTCTCTCTAAACTCCCTTTACTTTTCTCGAAATACAGACTTGAGCGTCAGAGTGTTGATCTCACTTTCTTCATTGCAGATTACTTCAAGTTTTCCAATAATACAATTTCACCAATTTTTGAAAGGTCAGTATCAATGGTGAAATTGTATTCTTAGAGAACTTGAAGTGAAATTGTATTCTTGGAGAACTTGAAGTAATCTGCAATGAAGAAAGCGAGATCAACACTTTGATGCCCAAGTCAGTATTACGGATAGTGATCAGTTGGTTATGGATTATAAATAAATATGATCAAAATGACACAAAGAGGGAAGATAAAATTGTCAAAATGAGTAGTACTCCAACATCATATGTCACATAGTAATCAGTTGGTTACGGATTCAAGTCTTAAATGTTGTTGTAAACAAAATTAATTAAAGAAGGAAGAGAAAATTAAACAAAAAAGAGGGGAAAAAATTATAGTAGTGAGACTTGAACCAAGCTCATAAATTGATATCTGTTAGAAAAACACAAAAGGTTTTATTATCAATTAAGAATGAAACCTTCAATGCTCCATTAGATGGTCTGTTAAGAAAATTATAATTTCAATTGATATGCTGTAGAAATATTTATGAGACTGCGAATTTCATTGTTTATGAGATGTGAGTATCATTTATCTTAAACTTAAGTTTCTTTAAGTTAACTTTGATGAAAAATTAATCTTATGCTAAAAGAAGTTTCATATTGGTGACCTCTCTACCTATAAATATGAGCACATTTATACATCACAAATGTATGTGAAAGTATAAGAGAAAGAAGAATTAAGATAGCTTAAAAACACATTCAAGTTTATAAATAAAGAAGGAGAAACTCATTATTTCTATTGAAGCAATTGATAAAAAAGCTTCAACATCAACAAAAAATTCTTGTTGAATCAGAGAGTTACTTGAATCATGATGTCAGGCGGTAATATTGATCTCATTAAGATTTTATAGTAATTCGTGATAATCATGTTATTCAAGATCTTAGATGTTGTGAATGCAAACAAAGTGGTGTAATCCCACATCGGTTAAATAAGAATTAGATCTTGGGTTTATAAGGGAAGACAAACATCTCTATTGGTATGAGGCCTTTTGGGAGATGCCCAAAAGAAAAGCCATGAGGGTCTAGGCCCAAAGTGGAGAATATCATGCCAATGTAGAGATTCGAGTAGATTTGTAGTTCCTTAACAAGTGGTATCAGAGCTGTGCTCAAAGCGAGTGAGGAGTACTTCTGAAATACTTGCCTTGGTGAGGGCTAGCTGTTGTGCGCTCAAAATAAGGAGTAGATCTTAAGTTTATAAGGGAAGACAAACATCTCTATTGGTATGAGAACATTTGAGAGATGCCAAAAAACAAAGCCATGAGAGCCTAGGCCCAAAGTGAACATTTGAGAGATCCATGTTAGGTTTGTCGTCCCTTAACATTAAAATTCATGTTATATATAAAATAATCTAACAGATACGATCAAACTTGAAACTCTTTTAAAATTCAACACACATAATAAAGAGATCCACATTTTTTATTCTTTAGTTGTGGATATATGTCCCCTCTCTAGTTACATTATGCTTAAATCGATACTATCAAACTTAGAAACTCTTATGACTAGTGGAATAGAGGATATAAATATTGATAATACTAGTTATCTTAATTCTAACTTCAAACACCGAGCGTAGCCACTTATATTCATTCATATTGGTGTCTTTATACTTTATAAAAACGAAAAAAGAAAGAATTGTATAAATATAACTATATAGGTAGTCTAGTGGTCAAAATGTCTTTAAAATGAAAAAGTTTAAATTTAATTTAGAATAATCACCTATTAAAAATTAATTTCTCAAATTTTTTTGACATACAATTATGGTAAGGTTACACAATAAATATAACCAACATCAAGAGTAATGCACCTTTCTTATTGGTGCTACAAACACACTCTATGTATGTGTGTGATGTACAAATTAAAATATGCACATTTTCTCTTCCTTTGCTGCATAGATTTATTTATTTTTTTTTTTTTTAAGACAGAAATATAAATGACATATTAATCCATAGTTAAACATGCTAATTTGCTTCTTTTTGTCTTCGAAAGTTAATAACTAGTTTTGGGCCATATTCATATCTTTTGGTTTTTAAGGCTTCTTGTTTTTTTTAAAAAAAAGTGTTTGAATGAAATTGTAATAATTGGTTGTTTCGAATGTTAATCTTAAAAATGGTCGATTTTTTAATATTTGAAAAGGCATTATGTTTTTAATGTTAGGTCATAAACATGAATTTTTAATCCGTGTACCAAAATTATTATTAAACAAATTTTAATAAAAATTAGCTGCAAACTTATCCCTATGCTAATTTTAAGTTAAATTGAAATTATTATTGAATGTCTTGGGGAATAAGACGACTTTGGAGGGTGAAAGATTCAATGTAATCACGTCATGTTCCATCTGCACCGAGTAAGATATACCAATCTGCGGACACCTTCTCAACAAACCCTTATAACGTTCCCATGCCTCGCTCATTGATTCATCTTCATGCTGCCGGAATCTGGTAATTTCATGCCGAATATCCGCATTTTTAGTTGCGGGAAGTATTTGATCAGAAACTTTTCCACTAACTGATCCCAAGTTTCTATTGATCCTGCTGGCAACGTGTTCAACCACTCTTTTGCTCCATCTTGCAACGAGTATGAGAATAATGTCAACCAAAAGTTGTCTCCAGTTACTTATGGAATCCTAAATGAATTGGTGACTTCAAGAAATGAGCGTAAATGCATGTGAGGATCTTCAGCTGCATGACCATAGAATTGCCCAATTGTTTGTAGCATCTAAAACATAATAGGCTGCGGTTCAAAATTTCTAGCTCTGATATCTGGTCTTAAAATTCCAAGATTCAGCTCATGTGCAACATAATCAACACAATCTCTGATTGCTCTATCCCTTTCATCTATCGGGTGGTTGGAATTTGCATTTGGGTTAGCAGCATTAGCATTGTTGACATTCGGGTTCTGCACTGCAACTGGATTGGGTCCCATGTTCTGAGCATCAAGATGAGGAGCATTCTCCAGGTAATTTCCTTGCTGATGAGCCATTCTGACTCTTGCTTCTCTTTGATTTCTATGAAACGTACGTTCTGGCTCAGGATCAAATTGAAATTCCAACTCTGGGAAATCACTCATGCACTGTCAAAACCTACAATAACAACACAATGCTATTAACACTTGCAACAATTAGGCACCACTTTTTAAACAACACTTAAATAGAATTAAAAACACCAATCCCCGGCAACTGCGCCAAACACTTGATGCGAGAATTTTGAGTTGTGTAATAAAATGAAGAACAAATGCAAGAATTGAATTCACGCAATATATGCAAGTATACACAGTCATATGCAATCAAGTGATAAGATAAAAGTAATTCTCCACAGGGACTGGTTTAACTCTAAATAAGTGTTAATCGAAAAGTCAAGTACAGAAAGTAAAGGAAAATTTGGTGGGTGATAATTTTTACTAAACAATAAATTTAATAATATGCAAGTGCGACGGAAATGCTTAAAACACTACTGGACTACGAATTTAAATGCGAACGGATGATGCTGTTAACTTCAGAAGCAGAACTAACAACAGAATATTAAAAACATGTAATGTGACAGTGCTAAAAATGCTAGAAACAGTAGCAATTACTCCAATGAGATGACAGGCTCGGGTTAAGGGTAGGTTGAGTGTGATTAACATGCAACAAGGGTGAGGCTGTGGTGAAAAGCAGACTCCGCACAACACGTGATCAAATGCTCTTTCTCAAGATGCATTCATTCTCTTCGAGCTTGAGCTCTCGCATCTAAACTCGAAGCTACAAACGATGAAATGCGCACTAGTGAGGTGACTATTTCTAGCCTCCCTCTTTAACAAGTAGGAGTTCCTAACATTGAAACTAATGGGCATGAATAGTTTATCTCAAATCCTTTTCTCTCTCGAGATGAATAGACAAGCAAACATGAATGGATGATCAGTCAAAACATGCTTTTAGTTAAATCGCCTATTATGTCTTAGCCTAACATCCCTCTGCTCACCCGAGAGACATACATCACACACTCATCCTCTAAACCCTCACCTATATGAATTTAGCTCATGATTATGCTGAAAAGAACAAAAACAGAAGGTAAGAATGCTGTAAACATCATGCAACAAAAACTTGTAATCAAGATTTTAGTGAAATGAAGCAAAATAACAATGAAACAGTAAACACCCAGCTTAAATATAAACAGATAATAGTAACTTCACAGAACAACTCTCAAGAAGATGAAAGAAACTTCAAAATGCATTAAAAGAACTACGACGAACTATAGACATACATCCAACAGAAATTCTTGCTCGAAAACTACAATATAGAAGGTAAACTACGAAAACTTCAAAAGAAAGTAAAAGAAGAATGTTTTAAAGGAAATGCAGAAAAACAAAAAATAATGCTGCAAACACTGATGGAGCCTTGTCACTTCCAGCAGCTTTCCAAATTTCGTTCTCGTCTCAGATTCCAGCTCCATTTTCTCCATTCCCAAAAATGTGTTTATATACTCTCATCATCAAGGTAGATCAACGACTGAGATTCTAGGGCAAAAGATGGCTTGTTCTCCAATCCAAGGCCGACCAGACCTAATCTGCAGCAGGGGGACCATGTACAGGCTTTTCTGACACTGCAGCTTTTTGCAGGAAACTATTATTTCCGGCCGGACGAATGCTGCAGACATTGATACTTGCTAAAAAATGACTTTTCTTCTCTTCAATTCTACACCTCTGATTTAGGCTTTGCTCAGCATTCTCAGCATTCAAAAACTTGAAATGATGACAACAATTTAACGAGATAAGAGGCTCTTTGAAATGTGATTAGAAATGCTTCAAACATTAACATTTCTACATAAAAAATCATGATTTCTTAGCATTTCTAATCCTAGCCTCCTTTGCTACACGCAATGCATTTTAAGCTTAGTTCCCTAATCGTAAGTGGTTCTATGCGATGAATGTCGATAATAATGCCTGATTTTTCATTAAAACATCCTATTAGGAAGACTAAATAACTCTCTAATTGAGAGTTATAAAACCCCCAGACTTAACCATTGCTCGTCCCGAGCAATGCTACAGACATCAAAATAGAAAAAAAAAAAAACTTCTAATGCTCTTAACATGCATGAATTATCAATAGGGTCCATTCTCAGAGATCTCAAGTCTTAGAAATTTTCATCATAAACCAAAGCTCTCAACTTTCGCAATTCACTTTTAGCCTCATGTACTTTTAAAAATCATGTTTATCCCTTATAACGATTTCTTCCCAGCTAGAATAAGAATTTAAGCACTCTTAAACAGTAATGCCCACGACTCCAAAACATCTCATTCAATCCCTTAATCTTCCTAAGTTTAGCAAAAGCATCTAATTAAAGCATTCTTTCCCACGCACACACACTTTTAGCACTTCGAATCCCCTCAAACTGACTACACTCAAATTCCATAGTTCTTAAAATGGCACCCTTGAGCAAAGCAGCACACCTAAGTAGCAGAAACAACCGAAGTTGAGGCGTTGGAAGGAATCGGAATGCTCTCAGCACTATGGCTACTAGCCTTAGTTTCCGAAGGCTTTTCTTTCTTTACACAATACGACTTTTTGCCTACAACACTTGGCCTTTGGCCTTATTCAGCAACACATATTTTTTTCAAGCTTTTCCATCATCTATTCACTTTTTTTAATGCTTGTTGCATTGATTTTCTAACATTTTTTTTAAAGATGCTTTTCGCATTTTATTCACATAGCTTAACCAGAATGCTTTGGTTTTTGTTTTGAATTTTGAAATTTTGCACGGGCTTGCTCTCACCCCCAGACTTGAAATCTTCATTGTCCTCAATGAAGGTGAGGTTTAGTTCCCCTAAACTCAAGGCTTTCAAGATTTCTTGCTATAATGTTTTAAGCTTTCAGATTTAGCATTTTAGAGCTCTCTTATTTCCTTGTTCCGATCAGGGATTAAATCATTATTAGGACAGGATTATTTTCAACGGCACACTCATCTAAACGCTCACAGCTTGGCTAAGTCTTTAGTTAGCTTGAAAAATTTCGTAGACAGAACACAATGCTGAGAACATCTAGAACTTTTTCATTGATAACAAAGAAATTCTAAAACAAGGAGGCAGGACATAACAAACTAAAACTGGCACGAGTATGATATTTTCAATTCAGCCACCACAAAACAACTAAACCTAATAGAGCCATTTTTCAACCAAAACAAGCAAAGATAGAAAAAGATAAGGACAGGGACTTCCATCTAAAGGCGGGAAATGGAGCTACAACCGGCTTGATCTTCAACATCATCGCTTTCAGGGACTGGCGAAAGCGACATCCAAGGCTGAACGAGCTCGACTGGAAACTCAGGCAACTGAAGCTCTCCCTTCAATTCAGCATTCTAACTCAGCACACTATCTTTCAACTGAGCATATTTCCAAAAGATTTGAAGCTGATTGGCCAGATGGCTACAAACTTCTTCGTGAGCTTTCTGCTTTGCCAGGATCTCCTCAATGTCGGCTACAATGCCAATACCCTTCCTACAATGCACCACTTTTGAACGAGCTTCGAGAGAGACAAAAACGGATCTAACTGGGAGCAGCTCATCATCAAGCAAGGGATGAACTCCCTACCGCATACACAGACGGGTAATCAAATGAGGGAAAAATAACTTGTCGTCCTTCTTGTTGATGCATCTCTTTATTTCTCCCGCAATGATGCTACCAACGTCGATGCTCCAACCCTCTAGAATCGCATAAACCAAAAGAGCTCGACTGCGAATCACCTCAGTAAAGTGTGTTGTTGGCATTAGGCTTGTTCGCACAAAGTTCATCCAACTGGCACCCTCTCCACTGATCCTCTTAATGCATTTCTCTAACAGCTCATCACATAGATTCTTGATAACTTGGTTAAATTTCGCATCAGGATTGTCTTCGAACCACAACAACTCATTGATTTTTTGGCGCTCCAGTCCACATCAACCCCACGCACTCTACTCTTGAACGTAACTTCCTCATTAATGTTACAGAAGAACTCCTTGACCCAGTCAGGCTTGGCCGGTTCTGAGGGCCTAACAAACGACTCTCAGCCATAGTGCTTGATTACTTTCTCCAGCTTGCTCTCTAGGCCCTTCTCAACTAACCCTTGCTCCTGATGGCATTGCTTACCGACCATATAATCAGTCCGCTTAACACCTTTTTTACTAACAAAAAATCCTCCGAAAGCATATCTGCCTTCGTCCCACTCTTCATCTCCTTCAAACTCATCATCATTAATAGTCGCAGCGGCCTTTCTCTTCTTTCCTCTGTCTTAACCTTGAGCTGCTTTAGTACCAGTAGAATCCTCATTTGTAGGAGGATCATGCATGCTTACTTCTTCAGCCTGGCACTCGGGTCTCACAACTGAGACTGGCTCGGCATCGATCATAACCTCAGCTTCTTCGGAATTGCTTACTCTAAATGCTTCATACACTCTCCGCACAACCTCTCTCCAAAGCTCGTAGGGCTCTTCGACGCCACTAACATTCAGATCTATAGAGGGCTGATTCTCCTCTGAATTTTTTTTCTCCACAGAGTCCTCTACAACATGCTCCGCTTCAGACATGGCCGCGATATTTCCTCCGGCCTCACCAGCATCTATATTCTCGTGAACATGACTACAACTTGGAGCACTGCGCCCTACCTTATGCACAAGAGGAACTTCATCTTCAGAAAGAGAAGAATCTTCTAAGACTGTGACTTTGTTCCCCTTCAGGCGCTTAACCTACACATCGCCGGAACTTCGAGAACTTCTCCACTTGCTGCTGCCTTAGCTCGCTGATCTCTGGTTTTAGGGGCCGTCAGAAATATGATTTCGAGAGAGAGAAGAATTAGGGAGTCATAATTTAAGAAGAAGAAGAATGGGATTTTGAATGCTTGGAATGGGGAAGGGGAAAAATGAGGGCAATAAACAGGCAGGTGAAGAGGCGCAAGGATAACTACCCCTAAAATGGCATTTTTAGAAAAATACAAAAACTCCTAACCCTTTGTATCAATCCACACCGCTGATCAATGAACGGTCACGAGACTTCCTCAAATAAAACCCCATCTCGCCACGTGTCATTCCCTATTTGCCATGCTTCCACTTTTGCATTTCCCTACTACCCTAAACTAACCCTACTTAACTAAATAGAAATAATAGAATGAAGAAAATAAAATGCAAAAATTAGAATGCTAACACAAATAAATGCAAGATAAATTTCATGATCGGAAATATTAATGCAAAACACATGCTTGGAGCATAAATTAAAGATACCGAACATTCCAATGCTCCAAGCATTGCAGAACTTCAATTCGCTAGAAAAGGCCCATGAGGATTTCTCCATTTTGAAATCCTCGCCCTAATAATGCTTCAAGCGCTGCCCGTTCACCATAAATTCGCTTCCATCTTCCTCATTCATGAGTTTGATGGCTCCACTAGCATTAACCTACATAATTCTGAAAGGCCCAGACCACTTAGACTTAAGTTTTCCATGAAATAATTTAAATCGAGAATTATACAAAAGCACTCGTTGTCCAGCCTCAAATGCTTTATGATTTATCCTTTTGTCATTCCATGCCTTGGTCTTTTCTTTGTATATCTTTGCATTTTCGTTAGCAAACTGTCTATGTTCGTCTAATTAAAGGAGTTGAGTCATTCTTGCCGGCCCAGCTAAGTTCAAGTCAAGGTTCAATCTTTTAAGAGCCCAGAATGCTCTATGCTCGAGTTCCAACGGCAAGTGGCAAGATTTTCCAAAAACCAGTTGATATGGTGATATCCCCAAAGGCATTTTGAATGTTGTTCTATATGCCCATAGCGAGTCTTCAAGTCACATCGACCAGTCTTTTCTTGATGGTTCAATAAGTTTTTCCAAAATGCTTTTGATTTCCCTATTTGAAATATCAGCTTGCCCATTTGACTAGGGGTGGTATGGTGTCGCCACTCGGTGCTTAATATTATACTTCATCAAAACATTGGCCATAGCTCGATTAAGAAAATACGTCCCTTCATCGCCCACCAATGCCCTAGGCGTTCCAAATCGAGTGAAAATATTTTTATGCAAGAACCGAGTCACTGTTTTAGCATTATTAACTGGGCTGGCAATCGCTTCTACCCACTTAGAAACATAATCCACCGCTGCTAAAATGTATAAGTTACCATTGGATGGTGGGAATGGGCCCATGAAGTCGATGCCCCAAACGTCAAATAGCTCGACTTCGAAGATGCATGTCATTGGCATCTCATCCAGCACCCCAATGTTCCCACGCCTCTAACATTTGTCACATGTCTTAGCAAAATGATGGGCGTCCTTAAAGACTGTGGGCTAGTATAACCCACACTGAAATACTTTAACAATAGTTCTCATCCCTCCAAAATGTCCACCGTAAGGGGAGTTATGATATTGGTCCAAGATTTCCTTGACTTCACTTTCAGGCACACATCCTCTAATGATGTTGTCAGTGCATTGTCGAAACAGAAATGGCTCATCCCAAAAATAAACTTAACGTCTGCATAAAACTTATTAGCTTACTCTCTTATCAGATCTGGAGGACAAATTCCACTGGCACGATAATTAGCAAAATCCACAAACCATAGTCGCTCTACGGCTTGTAATGCTGTAAACATAAACAATTTCTCATCAGGGAAATTTTCTCCAATTGGAATGTTTTTTTCCTTTTCATGCACTTGCTTTAACCTAGATAAATGGTCAGCTACAACATTTTCACTTCCTTTCTTGTCCTTTACTTCAAGGTTAAACTTTTGCAATAATAATATCCACCAAATTAATCTTGGCTTGGCATCAGGCTTGCTCATTAAGTACCGAATAGCTGCATGGTCTGTGAATACCACAATCTTCAATCCAACAAGATAAGATCAGAATTTCTCCAATGCAAACACAACTGCCAGCAGCTCCTTTTCTGTTGTCGTATAATTAAGCTGAGCTTCGTTTAACATCTTACTGGCATAATAAATCGGCTACAGCAATTTCTCACCACGTTGGCCCAAAACAGCTCCAATAGCGTAGTTGCTGGCGTCGCACATTAGTTCAATGGCTTGCTCTAATCTGGGGCAATGATGATTGGCATAGTGATCAGAGCATTTGTCAAGGCATTGAATGCCATCTGACAGTCTGCAATAAGGTTAAATTCCCGATTAATTTCTAACAACTCGCATAAAAGCTTTGAGATCTTCGAGAAATCCTTGATGAATCTCCTATAGAAACCGACATGCCCCAAGAAGCTTCTAATGCCCTTGACATTACACGGGGGTTCCAACTTCTCTATAACTTCAATCTTAGCACGATCCACCTCTATTCCTGCTTTCGAAATGTGATGCCCAAGGACTATTCCCTCCTTCACCATAAAGTAACATTTTTCCCAATTCTAAACTAAGTTTGTTTCTTCACAACACTTTAATACTCTCCCAAGGTTAAACAAGCACAAATCAAATGTTTTCCCGAATACTGTAAAATCATTCATAAAGATTTCAACAATGTCTTCTATCATATCCGAGAAAATGGCTAGCATGCAACGTTGGAATGCTGCTGGTGCGTTACATAGCCCAAAAGGCATTCGCCTAAATGCAAAGATAGCATACAGACACGTAAATGTCGTCTTCTCTTGGTCTTTAGGATCTATGGTTATTTGATTATAACCGGAATAACCATCTAGGAAATAGTAAAACTCTTACCCTGGTAACTTTTCAATCATCTGGTCAATATATGGCAATGGGAAATCGTCTTTCTTGGTTACCTTGTTGAGCCTTCTGTAATCCATGCAAACTCTCCAACCAATAATAGTTCCAGTTGGGATTAACTCATTGGCATAACTTTTTATCACTATCGTTCCACCTTTTTTTGGCAAGCACTGAACAGGGCTCACCCAATTACTATCGCAGATAGGGTAAATGATTCCAGAATCCATCCATTTGATCACCTCTTTCTTTACAACTTCTGTTATGAAACCCTTGGGAATTGAATCTAACAACCTTGTTAAAGAACAAGACCTTTAGAATTCAAACCCAAAAACCC
>JBBMKA010000022.1:5900750-5911975 GCA_037833695.1 Sechiopsis laciniata | reverse complement strand
TTTATTTATAATATATTGGATATATTATGGAATTGAAATTTATTGGATAAATATCAATTAAAATAAATAAAAATATGCTTTTTTCAAAAATTAAATAGAAAAATCAAATGGGAAAAATGCATAATGTTTTGTCCCACATCGGAAAGCTCTAAATTGGAGCCTCCATCACTCCACTATAAATAGGAAGCCTTGGAGGCTTTCATTATCATCCCACCCACTTTCAGAGTAACATTTCTCATAAGTTGAAAAACCTCTCTGAAAGCTGAGATTTCTTTTCTCCTCCATAGTCAAACTATTCTGACAAAGTTTCTAGCTCCCTTCTCTAAAGGCTTTCCACCAAACACTCAGTGGCAGCAAAGAAGCCATGGCCTGGAAGAGTGGAGGAGATCATTCAAGTTTTTTCCACGGGGAATAGTCGATCCTACTCAACATAAAGACCCGTCAGATTATATCGGAGGCGACAGTCAATGTAAGTATTCTTTTTCCAATAACATGTCAATCACCTAGGGTATTGCATTTAGATTAATTTGATTAATCAAAGATAATTAATTTGATTAATTATTGTGAAATTTTTATTATTCACTCACTTCCACCGCGCTAAATGCCTGCTCCTACCCTCTATTCCCAACACTTTTAGAAAACTTATTCCCAAGATATGGAATGACCGACCAAAGTGGGGTTGTAGAGAGTGAATGACGGCTAGGCCATGGCACAAGTGTAGATGAGTGTGATTGTTCTTACTTGCTTAGTTTGTTGTGATCTAACTTAGTTGGTGCTTGTGTTTTCCTTTGTTGTAATCTTTGCAAGTTTCTCTCGATGAGCAACAACGAGGTGTTTAGGTGCTCGAACAGGCTAAACAAACTATTTTAATTACTTGGTCTGATAATTGGGTATGCAACAGTGTGAGCTGTTCAAGGGTTTTTGGTTGTAAACTTTACTTCAATATATGAGAATAAAGCAGTGCTCGAGTTATTTTGGATAATTTTAAAGCAAGGTGTTACATTATTTCTCTATCTGGTAAAATTTCTATTGTTCATTGTAATTATCACTCTTCTGATCATAGTTCCATTTTAGCTGAATTCATTTATGTTGCTGATGATCATGTGGATGTTGTCTATTTAGCTAAGCCCATTAGATTTGAAAATGGTTGGGTTAAGTTTGAGGGGTGTAAAGAAGTGTTGAGAAATAATTGGATTTTAGGGGGTTCAAGGGGGAAGTCAACCATCGACCTTATTGATTGTGTAAAGGTTGTTTGGCTAAGATAGTGAGATGGAACAAGACTAGGTTGAAAGGTTCAGTGGGAGGCGCTTGTGATTAAGGAAAAGGCTCTTGCTCATTTGGTGTCTCGAGAAGGGAATGTTAGATCTCCTCAAATTATTAAAATTGAGCAAGACCTTGATAAGCTTATTGAAGAAGAAGAGATTTTTTGGAAATAGAGATCTAGAGAGGACTGGTTAAAGTAGGGGGATCGCAATACCAAGTGGTTTCACATGAGAGCTTCTCAGAGAAAGAAGAGAAATCGTATTACGAAGCTCTCTGATAATCAAGGGCGATGGGTGACTAAAGAAATTTAAATTTCTAAAATTGCTAATGATTATTTCTGTAATATTTTCAAGGCTCAGTATAGAGATGATGAGGCTCGAGATAGGATTTTTTATGGGGTGGTGAATAAGATCTCTGTGAGTGATGGTAAAATTTTAGACAATGATTTTTCTAAGATTGAGATTGAGGCTGCCCTTAAAAGCATGAATCCCTCTAAAGCCCCTGGGCATGACGGTACTAATGCATTATTCTTCCAAAATTATTGGGATGTTGTTAGTAATGATGTTACTAGGTTCTGCTTGGGCGTTCTTAACTTGGGATGGGATATTAGTTTAGTTAATAAGACTCATATTGCTCTTATTCCTAAGGTGTCAATCCCTGGTAAAATGAAGGAGTTTAGGCCTATTAGTTTATGCAATTGAGTGTACAAGATTATTGTTAAAACCTTAGCTAATAAGCTTAAATTAGTTCTGGACAAGATTATTTCTCCAAATCTGGCGGCTTTTGTTATAGGAAGGTTGATAAGTGATAGTGTTTTTCTGGGTTTTGAATGTATTCATACAATTAATAAACGTAAAAAAGGTAAATCTAGTTGGTGAGCTCTTAAACTTGATATGAGCAAAGTTTATGGTACAGTGGAGTGGAAATTTCTGTTTGAGATGTTGGAAAAGTTGGGCTTCAGCCAAGCTTGAATTAAAAAAGTGGAGATGTGTATTTCTTCTGTCAAGTATGTAGTTTTGGCTAACGGTAATACTTATGGGGAGATTATCCCTCAGAGGGGGTTAAAGCAGGGCAATCCTCTTTCTCCCTATCTTTTTCTTATTTGTGCCGAGGGTCTGACAGCTTTACTTAACAGGGAAGAAAGCCTCGGGCCAAATTGTTAATTATGATAAGTCGGCTATTCTTTTAGTGGAAATGTTAGAACGAGTGATCAGGTCGATATGAGTAATTTGCTAGGGGTTAAAATTAATGATTATCTGGGGACCGATTTAGGAATGTCCTCGCAAAATCAAAGAGATAAAAAATCCCTTTTCAAGTCGATAAAAGGCAGGTTGGAAAAGTGTTTACAATCCTGGAAAGGTACAATGTTTTCTAGATGAGAAAAGAGGTGTTGATTAAGGCGGTGAGGCAAGCCAACCCTACTTACATTATGAGTTATTTTAGATTGTCCAAATCTTTTAATGAAGATCTAGAGAATCTTTGCACTCATTTCTGGTAGAGGGATGACGTGAGCAAGAAGAAAGCTCATTGGATGAGTTGGGGGAAAATGAGTAGGTGTAAGGGCTCGAGAGGGTTGGGTTTTAAAAGTTTGAATCTTTCTAACCAAGCTCTTATGGCCAAGCATAGTTGGAGGATTTTAAAATATCCTAATAGCTTGTTGAGTAGAGTGCTCAGAGGTAAGTATGTCAAATATTCTGACTTTCTTAAAGCTTCAGTTGGGTGTAACCCATCGATGGCTTGGAGAAGCATTATTTGGGGGAGAAATCTTTTTGAAAAACGCGTATGTGCATTAGATGCTGGGAGGAGAGCTTCCTCGGGCTAGTGTATCAGTACACCTTTCCGTTCTGTTTAGAGTCAGACACTTGGGTACTCTCCCAAGTGTCCAGGATCAGCATAGTGAGCTGATCACCTTAGTCGAGAGTTAGAGACTCTCGAGATTTTTGGAGTTATGTTGATAGCTCACCCTGAGATCCGCAGTGGATCCCTTAGCCGAGAGTTAGAGACTCTCGAGGTTTTGAGAATATTATTGTTGGACATGTTGTGAGGTTGCCTGCTTGTTTGTTTGGCTTACTTGTATGCTAGGATGCTAGATGATGTGACTTGCGTACTGTACCCCAGCTGGAGATTCTTACTGAGTGTCTTTATACCCTTATTTCTATGGTTTTTCCACCAGGTAACTTGGGACGGCTAGAGGAGAAGCTGATGGATCATGGGAGTCCGTTGCATAGTCTTCCTTCACTTATTTTATTTATTCAGCATGTTTAGCTTGTTTTGGAATTTGTTTTAGAACTGTTTTAATAAACTCTGGCCAGAGACTTTAAATTGTATTGGTTTTACTTGTGGTTTTGGATTGCCACCTTTTTATTAAATGTTTGAGTTCATTTAACTATTTTGAGGTCGGTTTGAATGGTTTAAATTCATGCATGCTGAGTAAGAACCGGGTTTATGACTGTTTTAAAGTCTAGTTCTTACACCAAGCGCCTCTTAGGATTTTGAATAACTTTTTTACTTAACTCTTTCCACCGATTAGAGTCCAACCGTACACCGCTCCATTTACGAGCTTAAGAGCAAACTCGATTTTTTCCACGGATCAAGATCAAACCATTACAAAGTATGAAAAAAAATTTGGAACACACTTTACAACTCTCTCAATAGAGTGGATATACAAGTTTTTCACACACAACTAAATCCTCACAAATATGTCTCTCAAGAATAAATGTAAAAGAAAAAAGTGAGAGCTTGGAGAGAGCAACAATGAACCTTTTGATTTTTAGAGAATTGAATAAAAAAGTTGTGTTGAAATTTTGCAGAAGAAAATTGGGTTTAAAAAGAGAGAGAAATGGAGTAAAAGACAAAATTTTAATTTGAGTCATTGGAAATATAAAAAGTAAAGTGAATGGTAGAGATTAATAGTCGAAAGAAGTTAAAAGTTAAATGTTAAAAAAAAGAGTCATTTTATTTTAAAAGAAAATATATATATATATATATAGGACAGGTATGTTTTAAGCCAGTAAATAAGGCAAGACGAGGGGGAGAATCACTTCATGAACTCCGATTCCTCTAAGGAAATCAACTTCACTTGAAGACTTAAAGCAAGAGAATGAACTTGTGCTTTCTAGAATCGGCATTGGTGGGCTTTATGCTTTTGATCCCGTGAAAAGTGATCTGAGTAATGCCCTACCCTTGCTGCCAATTGGAAAGATTAGAGTGTTAAGATTTGCCTATCAAAGAAGTTCATATATATATATATATTTTTTTTTTTTTTTTTTTTTTAACTTTCCAACGGAAACCTGCGCAATAGGATTTATTTATTTATTATTATTATTTCTTTTTTTTTACTCGTTACTTGCATTTTTTTTTCTTTTTCTTTTCTTTTTCATTTATTTTCAAAATAAACCAAAAGTCATCATTTGTCACCTTATCCAAAGCTTAACATGTGTCAACTTCTAAATGGTCCACGATGCACACTCAGCTGTCGGAATTTTCTGGTTTAAACTTGTTTTAACCATAACTTCTTCGTTTTAACTCTAATTTGAGTAATTCAACTTGCGTTGGAATCTTTGTTTCGAGCACTATATTATGGGCATCTTAAAACATCAAAATTGTTAGTAAGTAAGATCAGGTTTGTTATCATCAAAATATTAATTAAAATTAATTAATTTGAGATAGGACCAAATAGCCAATAGTTGTTTTAATAATAAATTGATGTCGTATTGTTAATATTAAAAAAAAAACATTATTTTATAACAATAATTTTTTAATTATAAATTTATAAATACGATTATTTCTAAACAATTGAAATTTTATAAACTTTTTTGTTATTTAAAATGATTAAACAAAATAATATAAAGTATTTAATTTTTTACAAATAAAAAATATTAAAATTTATTTTCATATATCAGAGATAGTATATATATATATATATATATATATACACACACATCTATTTATTTGAATTGTCAAAATTCAAATTTATTTAAATAAACATTTGATATAATAATAGTATAATTATTATAATTATTTACCAGTATATTAATATATCTAAATAATAGTAATATTATTACCACAAATATATCAAACATAAAAAAAAAAAATTAAAATAAAATAAATAAATAAAATAAAATAAAAAACTAGTAAATAAAATATAAATAAAAAGATGGAAAAATGTTAAAGCAAAAAAAGGAAAAAAGAGAAGATGATAGGAGATGAGATGAGGAACACCTTGCGTCAAACAAGGTGTTGGAGGCCCAACACCTTCTTTCATCCCAAAACAAATGCAAATAAAGTTCCCACATTGCTAAGTTATGTTGATAACATAAGTAAAAAACTTCTATAAATCATGTTGAAAGTGAACAATATCGTATTAATATAAAGATTCAAACTCTTGCTTGAGTAATTTGGGTGAAGACTCTTGCATAAAACAATATAAGGAACAACATCTCAAAAAAATAGGTAAATATTTAATTTTTTGTATGTATTAGAACAGCCAAATTATATATTTTTGGGTTGGGTTGAGTCATGAATGATTTTTATCTTCTCTAGCTCCTCTTTAAGGATTTTTATCTTCTCTAGCTCCTCTTTAAGGCCCAACTCATAACTCATAAATCTATAGATAAAAATAAGCTAAAAAAAGTTTTTAAAAAATGTATAATACTAAACTCAAACTAACTTATTTTGTTAGTACATGCTTCCTATCAATATGATAAAGCATATTATTTTTAGTAGGGATTGGAATGAGTTGAATCGAGCAAAAAATTGGCCAACTTAAAAATGGATTCAACCTTAAGAAAACACTTGTACTTAACTCAAGCTAAAAAAAACTATAACCCAACTCAATCCTTATAATTTGAATTGAATAATTTGATTTGCTAGAGTTGTCAGAGCTTGAATCAAAGGAACACAAAATATGGGGTATTTACACAAAATATGGGGTATTTGCTTTTTTATAATTAGAACAAATGAACATTTACAATTTATCCTCTAAAATCTATATTCAAACGAGGTATTGCAACCAGTTAAAATAATCACTAATTTATAATCACTCAAAATAATTTCTCATTTATAACCACTCATTTATGCGACTTCTCTATAAATATATACTTTTAAATGTGTAATTGGTTGCAACTCCCCTACAAAAGTCTATATCCTAACGAGCTATTGCAACTAGTCTACAAAAGTCCACATTCAAACTAACTATTACAAAAATTCTAATTTTTTATGGTTCAAAATAACACTTCATTCTAATCACTCAAAATAGTTACAGAATATCCAAACATATCCAAAGATCTCGAGAATTAATGGAAGAAGACAACCACTATGGACACGTCTCTCCACCATGCCCTTTAGCTTTGTTTGTTCATCGAATTAAAAATACCCCCACTCACTTGCTCTCTTAACTTTACCTTTTTCATGTAATGTCTTCTCTTTCAAACATTCACCTTCCAATGCCCATTTGCAGAGCAGAGCAGAGCAGAGCCTTTTGTCTTTGCCTTTCCTCTGCATATATCACTATTCTCTCTCTATTTCAGTCTTTGCCCAAAATCCATGTTCTAGTTTTGCCTCAAACCCTTCAATGGGTTGACCCTTTTTTCAATCAATTTCATTCTTGTTTGACTCCTCACTGCCATATTCATCAAATTTCCCTTTGCTTTTTGTGAGTTTCAGCTTCTCTTTTCCTCTTTCATTGTTATATTTAGGTTTTTCCCCTTTGTTTTTGCTTGGTTTTGGTTGATTTGGTTGTTTCTGATGCTCTAATTGTTGGGTTTGTGACTTCTAATTCTGTTGTGTTTTGGGCTTTTACTTGGGGTTTTCCTTGAGATACAAATAGTTTAGTTGCTATTTTTGTCAGATTCCCTTAATCTTTCCCATGTTTTTGTGTTATTTTCTAAGGTGAGTGAACTAAGAATACTTTATACTAATCTTGTCCTTTTGATGTTCTGTTCTGTCTGGCTTAATTATCCATTGATACTTCAATATTTTGGTGTCAAGGAAATTGGTAATAAATTTATTTATAGGTAGCTGGTCACCATAGATTGAAATCCCCCTTGATCACTAAGCCAACCCATGATAATTTAATCATTGAGGCCCCGTTTGGTAATCATTTAAATCCACTTTAATAATCATTTCATTTTTTTATTTCTTGTTTCTAATTTTTTATATTTAGTTTTTTGTTTTCTATTTCAATTCATAAATATTTTTGCATAGTTTTAAAAACGTTTTTAAAATTTAAAAAACCAAAAATTCAATCAACATGTTTTTTTTAAAATTAAAAACTAAAAATTAAAAACGAAATGATTATCGATTTCCCGGTTTCAAAAAACGAAATAGTTATCAAACGAGACCTTAGTTTTTTGTTTTTGAAATTTATGCTTGTTTTCACTCAAATTCTCTACAAAGGACTTCATCTTCCCTTTACAAAAGTATTCAAATCCTTGCCAAGTTCCAAAAACAAAAACAAATTATTGGAAGCTATTTTGCTTTTTCCAAATTTTTGGTTGATTTTTAAAAACACAAGTAAAATGTAGATATTACGTAAAAAAAAACTATATGTTGGAGTGGTTATTGTAGGCTTGTTTTAAAAAATCAAAAACCAAAAACAAAATAGTTATCGATCAAGGCTTGAGTGACCTGTTTTAGTTTATTGGCTGTGTTGTTGTTTTTTGAGATAAGTTAACCATGGATATCTATTCTTGTGCAACCCACTGCAACTTGTCATTGTTTTTTCTTTCCTTTTAATTCTGAATATTGGAACTGAAATTCATAGCATATTTTTCCCTGAGCCTGCTTATCCATAAATTGAGCTATTGAAAAGAGTTTTTATAAAATATTAAGCATACCTTATTCTGTCAGTTTAAGTAGCTTAAGCTTTTTAGGTCTTGTGGATTTGTCGTTTAACATCGTATTAGAGTAGGAGGCAGCCATCCATTCATAGTGTAATTACTCTTTAATCCGTATCAATTGTTTACGTGCTGAACTTTTTGAATCAAATTAACATATGAACTCCCAAATGAGGGAGTATCATAGCAGATTTTATATATCAACACCTACCAGCTTAGATTTTCTGAGTCTATTAGTAAGTTTAGCGGGTATGTACTTGTGTTCTAATTTTGAACAGTGTATTTGGATTTGACACATTTTTTTTATAGATTTTTTGTTTTTAAAAGTAAGCCTACAACAAGTAATTCATCATATGGTTTTTTCCCTACTTTCTGATTCATAAAAGCTCTTAATTGATTAGTTCTATCATCTTAAGATAGTTTTACTGGCTCCCTTCCTTGTCATTCCTTCAACTGGTTGATTTATTTCAGAATTTGGCTGGCTTTATTTTGGGTCATTTATTAAAACCTTTTTGTGATTATAGCTTCTCTTTGCTTATTGCACAGTGGAAGTGTTTTCTGTAACTTGTTTTGATTGACTTGTTTCGATAGGGCTTTTCCTATCTTTCATATTATCAATGA
Organism: Sechiopsis laciniata; assembly: GCA_037833695.1. Taxonomy (NCBI): domain Eukaryota; kingdom Viridiplantae; phylum Streptophyta; class Magnoliopsida; order Cucurbitales; family Cucurbitaceae; genus Sechiopsis; species Sechiopsis laciniata. The sequence continues at coordinate 5,903,255 of JBBMKA010000022.1, read as the reverse complement.
AAGTATTTGTTTCCTATCAAAAAAAGAATTTGGCTCTTTTATACATTTTATTTTCTGTTTGTATCATTAGGTGAACCATATGATGGAGCAGACTAGGCACAATAGCAGGATTAATTGCTCTGGTTCAACTCCATCCGAGGAATCAGCTTTGGATCTTGAAAGGAATTGTTGCAGTCACTCTAATTTACCATCCTTTAGCCCGCCTACTCTTCAGCCGTTCGCATCTGCTGGACAGCATTGTGAGAGCAATGCTGCTTACTTTTCATGGCCTACCCCTATTCGATTAAGCGTTGCTGCTGAGGAGAGGGCAAACTATTTTGCAAATCTTCAGAAAGGAGTGCTACCAGATATTCTTCATCCGTTACCAAAAGGCCAACGGGCAACCACATTACTCGAGCTCATGACAATAAGAGCCTTCCATAGCAAGATCCTGCGTTGTTACAGCCTTGGAACGGCAATTGGGTTCCGTATTCGAAAGGGCGTGCTGACTGACATTCCTGCTATTCTTGTTTTTGTTTCCAGGAAAGTTCACAAGCAATGGCTTAACCCTATCCAATGCCTGCCCACTGCCCTGGAGGTATGAAGAGGAAATCCTTTTTACTTTATATTCAAATCCATCCCTTACCTTGTGGTTGCAAAGTAGCAGTATTTTAAATTTCCTTTTGATCTTTAATAATTATGCTAGATTTTTTTAATTTTTTTTCCAGGGGCCAGGTGGTGTGTGGTGTGATGTGGATGTTGTAGAATTCTCATATTTTGGTGCACCCAACCCTGCTCCAAAAGAGCAGTTGTACACTGAAATTGTTGATGATCTGCGTGGCTCGGATCTATGCATTGGCTCTGGTTCTCAGGTATATTCTTGTTTCCTTGTAACTAGTGATCTAAAAACTCACAATGGGCTTAAAATGTCAAGGAGGGGATGATAAAAACCTTTGAACGGCTTAAGAAAACAAGAGGGATGATTTGACATTCGAGAAGACGAGCAGCAAAGGGCAGTTTATGTGAGAGGCGAGCTTTAGCTACAGAAATGTATTTCGAACTAATGCGGTAGTATTTCGAACTAATGTGGTAGAATCTACCAACTTTTATCGTAATAAGTCTCTAGAGAGAATCTCCTTTAGAGCCAAAGAGTTCAAATGACTACAAAATAATTGAATGCAAATAATGACCTAACTTATCCTATTTATAGACTTATCCTATTTCCTAATCCTAAAAGAAACCCTAATTAATAATAAGGCCTAATAATAATAAATAGCCAACTATAATTAAAATAACAACTAATAATTAAATACTAATAACTAATAAATTATTCCATCACTTTTTGCTTCGCCATAAGTACACTTTCAGAGGTCTCGGGATCGTATCAATACTTCCCCCCTAAAGAGCCACCTTGTCCTCAAGATGAAAATCCGAAAACTGTAGCTGTAAGTCAGTCACGCTTTCCCAGACGGTAAGCATTTCGTTGATGACATTCATAATAAGATAATCTGAAATGCCATCGATATTCCATTCATGGATTTGAGAACCGTCGTAAGCAGCGGCGGTTGTTTGATTCTTTTCTTCGAACATGACGTCCGGAAATGATGGGCGAGGATACCAGAAACGTTTCATTGGAACGTCTGTTCTGTGTTCTATCATTTTGTTTTTGTACCTGTTGACGGGGCTATTCCAAGGTCATCTTGGAATTTTTGCATTTCCTCCATCGTGGGTTCGTCGATGACGTTGATAGATTTGGAAGGTGTTGAGGGGGTGGAAGGTGTTTGCGCGGTTGCTGGATTAGGCTGCTTGGGTGTAATAGTTAATTCACCAAGCATTTTTTGAATCTGTTCAAGAGCATCCTTATCGGATGTTAACTTGATGTCTTCAGTGAGGATGGTTAGGCGGAAAAGGGGTTTGGAAGCTTCAGGTCGTCGAGATGATGAAGCTTTGTTGGATAAATATGAAGTGGAGAAAAGGCTGAGGTCGACGGGTGGATCCGTAGATCCATCTTTGGATACTTTTTCTTCAATCCGATCTACCTGACTTGCTATGGTAGAGAGGATAGTATTAGAGTAATTGTGTTGCTCTTGTAGTGTGCGGAGATCTTTGTGCGATAAAGGTTCTGTGTGTGCTCCGCTAGAATACTTAAAGGGGGAGGCGATGGTTTTGCCACCGTATGAAGTCTGGATTTTGACATCTTCAAGGGGTGGGTGGGTGGAGTAAACCACTCCCCGTTTTGTGGTTGTCCACTTGGTCGTGGTCAAAGTATTGATGTCGGATTCCATCCAAGTGAAGAATGGGATATCAGTTTGGATATGTTCCATGTAGGAATACCATTGAACGCGTATGTCTGCGCGTTCGTCTTCAGTATAATTGTTGAAGAAGGTGTTTCGTTTACTGAAGTTGGCTGGAGAAAGAAAATATTTTTTCAGAAATTCTTTATCGATTGAATGTTCGTTTATGATAACGTTGAGTTGGCTTCCCAAAGCTGACTGTGTCTCCATGTCAGATTGAGTAGGGGAGCTT
>JBBMKA010000022.1:5889907-5900650 GCA_037833695.1 Sechiopsis laciniata | reverse complement strand
CAACAAATGCAGATTGGTTTTCCGAAATACAATCAGGTAAAACCGATTTCAATCTTTCGGATAGCACTCGAGCAATAATCTTGTAAAGGCAAGTGGATAGGCTGATCGGTCTTTAATCAGTTACAGTCTTCGCACATGCTCTCTTTGGGATGAGACAAATATATGTTTCATTAAGACTCGCATTTATAATACCATTTTGAAAAAAATCAATGAACACTTTCTTGACATAGTCCTTGATAATGTTCCAAGATTTTTTAAAGAATTCAAAGGTAAATCCGTCGGGACTGGGAGTCTTATAGGTGCCGAGAGCAGCAACTGCTGATTCAATCTCTATGTCAGTGAAAGGTTGCTGTAAAGAAAGGTTTTGCTCATGAGAAATAGTGGCCCATTCAATGTTTGTTGGCAAAGGCTCTCGGTTCCTTTTTGTAAAAAGGCCTTTATAGTATTTGAGAAATTCAGCTTCTATATCATCATCATTGATCAAGCTTTGATTATTGATGGATAATACTTCCAGAATGGTACTCCTCCTTCGATTGATTATTGGCTCAATAATGTTAATAATTTTAATACAAGAAAAGACAAATGTGCATATATTTTTAAAGATTATAGAGGAAAGGATAATTATTTTAAGGAAAATAACAAGAAATCTACCAAACAGACCAATTTACAGTCTTTTTTAAAATGTAAATGGACTAAATTGGATATTTGAAGGTTTAGAGACCAATATGAACAAATCTCAAAGTATAAGCACCAAAATGGCATTTTAACCTTCTAAAACCTTATTTCATCTTAGACTCTCTGTTTGCCAGAAGCCAAGTTCTCCCAGAAGTGGAAAAAATGCTATCATCTCTCCTCTCTCCTCCTCTCTCTTTTCTTCTCCCTCCCTCCTCTTCAATGGCACCTTCATCGTCTTTTCCTTTGTTTGATCCTCCCGTTCCCACCATGGCCCCCATCCTATCTCCTTAAAGGTTGATAGGAGAGCCTTGTCTCTGCAAAATAATTTTAGAATTTCCAACTAGCTACTTTAGGTTTTCTAAAAAAACATATAAAAAAAAAATTTCCATTGCCTTAGATAAGCAACTCTTGGCTCCACCCTTCTCTTGCTTCGCTAGACTATGTACTCTTCCCCTTAATCAAAAGTTCTTCAATAAAACTAGGCTTGGGGAAACTGTTGTTTGGGTGGATGATATTTGGGTGGAAAGCTTGACACAAAGAAGGGGTATAGTGCCGAGATTATTCTACAGTTCTACCATTGGGGTGGATAAAAAGGATGACATGGGCTTATTCATTCCATTGATGCTTTCAACATCTCAAACTCCTCAAACATCACTGACAAGATCAAGCCATTTCCCTCTTTTCCAACCTCATTCATCCTTCATTGCTGGAGCTGCTACAACATCTTACAAAAAGACCTTGAAAATGGAACACAAGAACGTACCTCTCACAAGCATTGAGCTCTTCAATCCCTCTCCCTCTTTTCTCTTTTTCTTTGTCTATCCTTAGACATAGAAAACACTTCCATGACTCTTGGATAAAAATAGAAGCTGTGCTACAAAACACTTCCAAGACTCTTGGAAAGAAATGGAAGCTGTTCTACAACGTGATTATTCATATCATCCGGACAATTGTTTTTGGTGATATTGATCAAGCATCCACTATGGGGAAAATTAGTGATTGGTACAAGATTGAAGCTTCTCCGTTTGTTGAAGTGTATGGAATTCTGAAATTATGAGAACTAATACCCAGGTCCCTAGTTATGTTGGATGGATAAAAAAAAAAAATTATATCCATGACTATCCGGGCTAGCTTGCGCACACCTCGTATTGTCACGGGACATACCACCTAACCCTACAACATTTGGATGTCAAGAAAACCCGTAGGAAATTAATCCCAAGTAGGTGACCACCATGGATTGAACACATCATCTCTTGGTTCCCCAAGATCCTCTTGACCCCTAGGCCACTTCATGATGGTTTGTGGATGGATCAAGATTTGGGATCTTCCTTCGGCAAGATGGAACATAAATTTCGAATCCTCAAATTAAGAGAACTAATGCCCTAGTCCCTAACCCTCTAATTTTGCTCGACTCTGGTAGAGAGCTCGGCGCCAGTGAAAGAGGGTATCCCTCCCTCCTCACTAATGCCAGTGGAGGTGGCACCAGAGGCAGAGTGTTTTGAGGAGACAAAAAGGTACAAAGAGGAGCGCATGATGCTATAAAATTAGATATAACTATACATAGAGAGTATTACAATTTCATTTTTTTGGATATGGAGAGAGAAACGGATTCAAATATGAAAACTTAAATAGAAATAAGATCAAATTAGGGAGCCACTTCTCACTTCTAAACAAGAAAAGAAAAGTTCGAGACTTTTATACTTCTAACCTTTTCAAATGAAGAAACAAGATCGTCAATATCCAAAGGATGTCTAAAATCCTCACTCTGCAAACCATAGAAAGGGAGTTAGTTAAAGATTTTATGCAAATTTAACAAAAATTGAAGGAAAGTATATATATATATAGCACTTTAGAATTACACATAATAATCCAACAGTTGTGATGACTCTTAATATAAAATGCAACATTTTGTAATAAAGGCAATAAAGCAAGAAAACTACGGTGGCTCAAACGTGACTACACCTTTTTTTTTTTTAGTTCAACAACATTTTCTAGCGATATAGCTCGATTTATTGATATATTGTAGAATATTTTCTTGAAAAGACACGGAACAAGTTATTCGAATAGATCAAGGGTTTGACCTCTCTAGCATATGTCTCATAACCTTTTTATAGTTTCACTTGTTTCTTAATTTCCAATAGTTAGATCCTTCAACCCTCTCCCCCCTCCCAACTTATTGATGATTGATTTATCCACCAAAAAGAAAATGGAGATGAAGCAACTGCAAGAACTTCAAGTACATAATCACACAATAAACTCGAAGAATAAGCACCCAAAAAAACTGTAGTCAAACAAAAATTTATGAGATTCACTTTCTGGTGATTTTTTAATTTAAATTTGTGTAACTGGTAGGGCATGGGATTGAACTTGAACTTCTAGTCAGCCGCATGGCGACTATCAACGCTCTTTTAAAATGAAAACATGTGCATTGTGCATCCAGCTATAAAAAGAGGAACTTAAGTGTATAGAAAAAAGGAAATAACAGATACCTCCTTATCAAATAAAAACTCCTCCTCATCAATCCCTGAAGCAAAAATATCATCCTCTTCATCTTCTAATCCCCCCAATTCAACCTCCTCCATATCCTTGCCAAAAAATGCATACTGGGATGCATCAAATAGAGCATCTTCTGCAACATTGAAAATTGAATGACAATGCTTGCATCTTCATTATAAATATGAGATCAGGACATGTTTCATATCTAATAGTAAACAAATGAAGTAAATAAAATAACAAATAAAATGCCTTAAAATCGCGATTAATCAAGAGTTTTCTTAAAAGGAAAAAAAAAATAAAAATCGTGCAGAAACACAAGCTATTTGCTCCAATGATTATCCATAAAACAACAAAAATCCCTCAATGCAACCAAGCAAGCTTTCCTTAGAAAGGGCGTGAAATTCGTAGGTAGAAAATTAAGAGCCATCAACCGTCCTAGACCATTGCCATCACCCACAATTTAAATAGTCATTCATCTAACTTAGTTCTTGGAAATTAACATATTCCATCTCTAAGAGAAGAACAAAATCACGCCCTGCAGAATATTCTAGAACACAGCAACTACCACCATTCGAGCTCAAATTCCTCAAATAACGACTTCATCTAAACAGCTAGAAATAAGTTCAAACAAAATGAATCTGAAGTAACAAGGTTTCGAGACAAAGGTCCAACAAAACATCATAAAAGTTACAGAAATTGCAAAAAAAACATACTCGTGGAATTGGCTCCAAACAGCTTGAGATCCTCGGACGTAGACGCAACTTGAACTCTAGCTCCGTTACCGAAACCATCCATCATCGACGACTCAATTTGTCGAAACGAAGAAAAACAGGAGCAAGGAAATCAAATTTCAACCTCAATACAAAACAAAAACACAACAAAGGATCCGAATCAGACCCAAATATGATGGAAAAACGAAGAAATCAAAAACCCTAACAGGTAAAAATCCTAGGGTTTGTGATGAAATTGAAGGCCAAATTGGGCTGGAAAAATATGTACAGTTGGTAGTAGAGTAATACTAGTGTGTCGTCGTCATGGATTGAGCTTTGGCTTTTTGGGTTGAAATTGAAAATCAAAATTTGAGGAACCCTAAAAAAGAGATGGCCATTGGTCTTGAGGATTTTAATAGAACGTTTGAAAAAGATGGGTCTTCTTCTTTTCTTTTCTCTTTTAATTTTATCCTTTTCCATTTTAAATTTGTTTATCCGTTTCTTAAACAGAAGTTCTTCGTTCTGGAAATTCCTTTTTTTAAAACCATTTTGTTATTCTATTTTTATTTGATTTAACTGTAATTTGTAAATATCTGGAAAAAAGAAATAGCTATTTTTATTTTTCTTGTGCATTCTCTTGTGTTGTAGATTCATAGTTTCGTTTTTACTAATCTCGAAGGAAAAAAAAAAAAAGAGTATCGTTTTTACTTTTATATTTTATGGTTAAATTACTTAAATTAAAAGCTAGTGTGTGCTAAAAATATTTCATTTAATGATGTGTTGATGAATCTTTAATTTATTAGGGATAAAAAAAAAATTGTGGTTTTTATAAAGCAAAAAAAACAAAAGAAGTAATCAAAAAATATAGTGATTAATAAGAAAATAGTTCAATAATCATGACTATAAGATTAAAGATTTCTATAATAGAAAAATATATGAATTTAAATTTCTTTATTTCAATTATTATTAATTTAAAATATATATAATTATTTAAACAATATAAATTACAAATTTTCAAATTAAAAAAACGTAATCATATCATCATCCCATCATATCATATTACTTTAAAATATGAGTTAAGAGTTTAAATCATTTTTAAATTATTTTATCCTTAATCCAATTTTATATTTACATATATGCCACTCAAATTGAAAGTAGAACAATAAGTAACTTGGTTGATTTCTATTTTATTTGTAAGACACTTTCTGTTATTTTCATTTATTTACTTATAAATTATATTAGAATTATTTAGTTACTTATTATTTTTAATTCAATATATATAACAACTTATTCTAAATAGATAAATATATACATATATAACAATTTTTCACATTCATACATCTATATATAAGTATGTGATAAATGAATGATTGTAATAGAAAAGGTTATACATTTAATTTTATAACTTATTTTATTTATGATTTATTTTAATGAATAAATTTTTAAAAGTTTGAACTTTTATCTTCTACCATTATTTAAAGAACTCTTCAACAACATTTTTCTATAATTAATTATTATGGAGTGACTTATTAGTCAAAAGAGTATTGAAAAATTAAGAGGTCATAGATTCTATCAATTCTTATCACCTACCTAAAAATTAATTTTTTACTGATTTTATTGACTTGCAAATATTGTAGGATCAAATACTTGTGACATTGGCGAGGTGTGTATAAGTTGCTCACACATCACAAATATAAAATAAATAAAAAAAAATTCTACAACTATTTGAGTCTCTTATATTTCAAGTTAAATTTATAGATCATATCGTCGCTTATAAATATACTTGGCATTTTACGGTAATAGTAATCAACTTTACGAAAACTTATATGCTTACATACATATTATTTGTCAATAATTTTATTTGTATATATGAATACATTTATTTATTATTATTAATTATTAAATTACTAAAAAGTGGTTATAACGCCAATAAGAATAGGCCTCTAATGACATTTTGTACAACCTAGTATTATAAGGTTATAGATTCGAATCTTCCTAAAAAGTGACTATGGCAAATATTTATTGTTTGGTTGTGAAAGATATTCGTTCTAATGGATTAAAAATTAATTCTTTAAAAAAAAACTCGATTTAATTTAAATTGAATTATCTTTTTCTTAGTTCAACCATATAAGAATAAGGATTTGTATTTGTGACATCTTAATGATTAGAATACATCGACCTTGAATTATTGGATGAAATTTGAAAGAGCATAAAATTGTTGGATTATGTCTTTTAATTTCCAAACAATTAACTTTATAAGCATTTTTTATGCGTTTTAGTTTTAGATTTAGATTTAAATGTGGCTCAAGATTTAGACTTTGGTTTTTTTTTTCATTATTCTCCTAGAATATTAATTTATCTTCACTTTTCCACCATTTAAAATTAATAATAAAAATATTCTAAAAAAATAATAATAATAATATTCTCAAAAAATAATAAAAATAACTGAATTTTTCCACATTCTCATGTTTTTTTTATTTTTTTTTTATTTATTTAAATTGTATTTTATTTTAAGAAGTAATCTGTTTTATTTTAATATAAGATTTCAGTGTTACAAATGCTTCTCAATCTTCATACCAGAAAAAGCAAAAAACTCAAGGTGATTTACTATATATCTTTTTCTTTTTCTTTTTCTTTTTTTTGTCTTCTCAAAACTATTATCTCGTTTTCATTTTTTAAAAGTACAATATCCTTTTAATTTGTAATTGAAATGGTGGTAAAAGCAAATCCAAAAATCAATTATAATGAAAAAGGTGAACAATATGACTTATGCGGATCTCAACTCTTAACAAAGCATTACATTATGCATACTGTACGACCAAAATTATAAGTTCAAAATTTCAAAAAATAAATATAAGGTTCAAACTTTCTATTTGAAATGTAAAATAATAATAATAATAATAAGTTAATGATATGTCTTAACCAATTTAGTCAGGCTCTCATACCCAATTTAGTTAGGCTCAATATAACATTACAATGTTTTATCAAAATTTGACATTACATTATTAAAACCCAACAAATAAAATAATAGTTCAAGTAGCATCTTGTAATTATTTAATAATTAAAATATTAATGAATTCAAATCTCTATCCTAAAATATCATTCAATTAAAAAATAATTTGAACTAAATTATATATTTTTCAATGAGAAACAATAAAAGAAGGTTAAGGCTAATTATTTAATGCTGCGGACCCCATGTTATTTTTTTTAAATATAAATTGTGTGGTGAGTCTCACCACTGTCGGTTCTAAATACAAAATCAATAAAAAAAATTCACCCTGTTTTTACAAATTGTTTAAGAACTACCCATTTTTTTTATAGCAATGCAAAGGTAAAATTAAGAATTTTAAGATATTAAGGGTAAAATTGAGATTGATCTAAAGATCATAAGAGTTATTAAATATATTTTGATTACTTTGAAGTGCATGGTACATAAATTTATACTCTTTAAATAACTTCTAAGACTTTTTTGTTTTTTTGTCATTCATGTGCCATTTGAATGGCACTAGGTCTTTAGCTTAGCTATGATTATTAACCATTAAGCATCAAATCCTACTAAAAAAAATGAATCTTCATCATGAATGCCACTTAATCATCTTGGCACTGCCATTAAGAAAAATCAATTCTTCTATAGACATCATTTTTTTACGCTTTTAAATATGTGTATAAATAAAATGAAAGGAATATAATTTGTGGTATCCATTTACTTACAAATTAATGTTCTACCACTTGTTTAGTAGTCAAAATGATTATCTCGTAAAAATAAGTGAAATACACCAAAAATGATTCATTTGAACAATTTTTTTTAATCCAAATACAACAATCTAATGATTATCTTGATAAAGTTGGTAAAATATATAAGATGATCCATTCGAACAATTTATATGATGAACCATCGTAAGTGAGCTTAATATGTATTGAAATGCTCTTAATCTTTATAATTTATATAAAAACACTCATTTATTTCTCGGGTAATGAAAACTTTTTTTTTTAATGATGACCTCAAAAAATAGGGGCATATTTGGCTAAAACGGGAAAGAAAGGGAAGGAAAAAAAGAGAGGAGAAGAAAAGGAAATGATGTAATAAATCAATGTTTGGTGGATAAAGAAAAAAGAGAAATGAAGTAAATTTTATTTAGGATGTGTTTGAGACAAAGAAAATGATAATGATTAAATGAGGAATGAGATTGAAGAGGAGAATGATTATTTATGTTTGCGGTGAAGATAATGAATATGAAAAAAATAAAATAATGAAATTGATATGAGTGAAAATAGTGATGTGATATATAAAAAGTTGTTGGAGAGAGAATAAAAAGTAATTAGGAAAAGAATGAAAAAAGTGATTTTTGGAAAACGTTATTATGGAGAGATGATTTCCGATGATCCAAACACGAAAAATCATCTCTATTACCATTTTTTTTCTTATTTTTGGTAGCTCAAACACCCATTTAATGAGAATGAAAGTAAAGTCAATGAACCGGTGGTTTTTTTTTTTTTTTTTGGTGACAGTACACGAACCAGCGTTTGTTAAGCATAAGAGAGATATGAATTTTTTTTTAATATGTATATTTAACACAATATTAATTTTTTTAATAAAATATTATTTTAGATGTAGTTGGCAAAAGTGAAGTGATGTTCATATATATATCACCAAAAACAGAGACTTTGCACCAACCCAACCCCTCCTTTTCTCTCTTTATTTCTCTCTCATATTTTTTGCCCATTCTTATTTCCCACTCAATTTCATAGTCTCCTATAAAATCTCCCTCAATTATCTATATGATCTCTCTTTTAAAAAAAATATATTAAAATGAAGAAGATGAATTCCATATTGAGGAAATGCAAGAGCCTTTCAAGGCAATTGGGAAGATCCTCTTCTTATAGAAGCTTGAGGTCCAAATCCACAAGAGAAGATCTTTGGATTTGTGAAAGAAAAATGAAAGAACAAGAAGAAGATTTTGGTGATTATCATCAGCAGCTTGAAAAGGTCAGTGGCAATAATGTAATTATATATGTTGGAAGCACAAGGAAGAGATGTGCAATATGTTCAAAGTACTTGAGCCATCCTTTGTTAAATGCTTTGATTGAAAAATCAAAGGCTAAGGCTGATGAAGATTGTGATAATAATGCCATTTTTGTGAGATGTGAAGTTGTTCTCTTTGATCATCTCTTATGGATGTTGGAAAATTCTGATCCAAATATAAGTTTTGATTCAAATTTTGAGGAATTGGCTGAGCTTTATGTGTTATGATTCATTCTGCTTGCGTGCGTGTGTTTGAATCTATTCAATATCGAAGAAATATTTAGAAAATTAATTTCTAAATGAAGTGCGATGAGATAAAAACTTTCTTTTGTAAGTTTCTTTTTTATGTGTAATTGGAATGAGAATTTGAAGTTTATTTCTTTTAAGTTCAAGGGTTAGATATTGAGCATATAAAAGTATTTGTGTTTTTATGAGTAAGAAAAAGATTTAGATTATGTATTTTTTTTTTTTAACACTCATCTCTTACTTTTTCAAAATTAGATTTTTTTTTTTGTAAGCTTTTTTTTTTTGGTTTAATTAAATTAGAATTCAAATTACTTACAAAAATGTGAATAATAAAATGAATGAAATGATGTGGGAATAAATTTAGCTTTAATTTAAAAAAAAAAAAAAAAAATTAATATAGAGAATCATTGTCATCCATGGGCCACTTTGTTGTATTATTTCATCCATTTTCCCACCTTAAGTTGCTATTTTGCATCATTGTTCAAATGAGGTTTCATAAATTATTAAAACTTATTTTGTTTGCAAAAATATTAGATGGATGTGAATTGGAAAAAGGTTACATGGGAGAAACTTTTTTGGTGGATCATATGGGAAATTGCCAGCTTCTAGTTGCTTGAAGCACAAGTAAAATGCTTATAGAAACGTGATAAGATTTGAAAGCTTTTAATTTTTATGATCTAAAAAAAGTACAAGCAAAATATTTATAAAATTATGTTGTTAGAAGAAAATTTGTGATTTTAATAACAAAATATGATGGTATATAATCACATTGAACATCTCGGAATATTCTTTAGAAATAAGTACTTTGCATGAGTTAATATTCCAGTACATAATCTTATATGCCAATAGAATTGGCTTACCGATTCATTGAACTAATGAGAGTCATACACTTGTTTGGATTCAAAAAGTTCAAATCACCATTGATGGTCAATAATTTTTTTTAAAACTATCATAGAGTATGATTTAGTAATTAAGAGGGTATTGAAGAATTAAAGAGTGATGAGTTGATCCATGATCACCGATATATGTTTCATAATAATAGTCGATGTGCGCACAAGCTGATCAAAATAGTCACGAATATATATTTGTAAATGATCAAATATATAATTTCATTTCATTGGATAGTTTTAAACTTTTTCCATCTTTTACAATATTTGAAAAGAAATTTTGATTCATAGCTTTTGATAAGGATGTTGATATGATAATGTCCACCTTGGACAAACATTCTCGTGACTTTATTTTTTCTTTCACCTAAAAGGTCACATATGAATGGAGATTGTTGTCATCCCTTATATAATCATGATTTTCCCTTCATCTAACCAATGTAGGACACTTTGTTTACATCCCAACAATCTTTCCCTCGAACAATGTTTCATCGAGTCTCTACGTGGACTCATCTTTTATATTCGGCATTGAAGATTCAACCCTCGTCTCGAACAAAGACCGAGCCTCCTCTCAAATATTTGATTCGTCTAGAAGACATTCATACCAACTTCTCTTTTTCTTAGAGTACACTGCTGGTCCAATAGACTGGATTTTCATAAATGATTAGTATATCTGACTAACTCCTTTTCTTTTGAGAGTACACCGCCA
>JBBMKA010000022.1:5863930-5874467 GCA_037833695.1 Sechiopsis laciniata | reverse complement strand
CTTATTAGAAGTAAGAGTTCAATCTGATTATTTATCTAGAAATTAATTTCCTATAAATTTTAAAGAATATGTTTTGTATCAATAGTTAAGTACGCGTAAAATGATCTAAACAATCATCCATCCACATAAAAAAAAAAATTTAAGATTGAAATTCTATATAGTATAGAAAAAAAAAAACTATTGTGTCCTCTCTCCTCATTTTCGTTATTTCACTTCCGTACGCGTCGACCATTTTCCGTGCGGCTTACCTTTCACCATCTATAATCCCAAACGAGACGGGTTTAAACTAGGGTTTCAATTCTCACTCTGCAACTCTTAACGGCCATGGCGAAACCAACCAGAGCCCGTCGCTCGCCGCCGTCGAGATCGGGATCCTCTTCACGTTCCCGCTCACACTCCAGCTCCACTTCCCGTTCCCGCTCCCGCTCCAGGTCCATTTCCTCATCTTCGTCTCCCTCTCGCAGCGCCAGTTCTCGGAGCCGAAGCCCTCCTCCTCAGAGAAAGAGGTTCGTCTTTCATTCGAGTTTGTATTTTTCATTTTATTGTCCTTCATTTGGTGCTAGTTCGTTGTTTGCGTGAGAGTACGTGTCAGAATTAGGTATTTCATGTTTGGTTGTTCCGGGCGTTACAATTGGATGTTCATGTATTCATTCGAAGCCATATTTAGGAATCTTGCGATAGCGATATGATTCTCGGGCTACATTACCTAATGTAGTTGCTCCCCTCAAGCTTCTAGGTTCGTGACTCACCTATGACATTAATTTGTAGACACCTCGTCGATTTCTGCTGGTACCTGGCTTAGGGACGGGTGTGGTTACCTGGGAATAGAGAAGCTCTTATTTCCTGATTTTCCAAAAAAATTGCCTAATGTAGTTGTTTTTAAGCAGTTATACAACAAATTGACGTCTTCGTTTTGTTTTTCAGTCCGACTGAAACTGCAAGGCGGCTGCGCGCGTCCCCTCCACCAGCTAAACGAAGTTCTCCGCCACCCAGGTAATAACATTTCCAACAACAGTCAAATCCAGCTTCTCATGAACAATTAATCTCTTTATTCTTCGGTGGACGTATGGTCAGGGAATTAATACTACCTGCTGTTTTTTAAACTTAACCATGGTTTAATATGTTATTTGATTACCAATCTTGAACAGTTTGTGTTCTATAGGTTGTACTTGTACAGCCTTGTCCTTGAGTTCGAAAGATTTGATTTAAGTTCGTTAACTTTTTATGGAACTGGGAAAAAATTTCTGTAATTATTGGAATTCAGTACTTCTTCAGAACTGTGGTGTAACCATTGCAACTTTCAAATTTCAATCATTTTACCCTTGTGTTGAAGTCGAGAATGATAGACATTGTTCTAATAACACTATGGTTTTTTTAAAAAAAAACCAATTTTACAATTTCAAAGTAAAACATATGGGTCTTTTTTTATTCGTCAACAATCGGAGGAAGAGGAATTTAAACCTATAAACTTATAATTAGTAGATTATATAAGATGTGGTTAGAGCTATACTCTTAATGCACGATTAATCATTTTGTCATAATTTCATCAAATATTTTCTTGAGTTGAAAAAGGGAAAAAGAAAGCGTTATTAAGCCAATTTTTTGAGATTACAACAATTGGGGGTGGGGGGATTCGAACCCAAGACCTCTTGATCACTGGGTGTACACTAATGCCGTCAAATAATTGCTCTTGTTGGCGTTATTATTAAGCCAATTAAAAGACTGTTTTCCCAAAGGATCTTTACATTCTCCTCAATCTTCTCCTTTTGACCATCTATCTCTTTAGAGAGAGGAAAAGAGGTCCTTCAGAAGAATCTTGTTTGGCATTTTTTTTGTGGTCGATTTAGAATGAAAGAAATCATATGATTTTTTACCTGAAGGGAAAAACTTGTACGATCTTTTTTCATAGTATTCCTTTCCTTACTTTATCTTGGTGTATATGGATTTTGTTCTTAGCTCTATTAAATTTTCTTCTCAGTAATTGGATAGGTTTATAGTGACCCCTTTGGTTTCAAGGCTTTCCTCTCCCACTTTTTGTTAATTTCATAAATCAATGAAGTTGTTTTTATCTAAAAAACTATATAATCATATGCATTTTGTTGACGTTACTATTTCCTTTTGTCATGCATTTGCAAATCAATGATATTTTTTTCTTCTGACTGTCATATATTTACATATTTTGCCTTTTTAACTGTCTATTAATTTCAGGAAACAATCTCCTGTGCGCGAGTCGCTTGTTCTTCACATTGATGCACTGAGCAGGAATGTCCACGAGGGTCATTTAAAAGAAATCTTCAGTATGGTGTTTTACTTTCTTTCTGTCAAACAAATTCTGATGGATAAATGCAACTTTTGTGATCTAGGCAAAGTTTTGTTGCATGCTAGTTTCGTCGTGTTCTTGTGGGGGGTTTGATTTGAGAGTAGCAATAGAATTTTTAGGTAGGGTGAGAGATCTTGCGACGAGGTTTGGGAGTTGGCGTGGTCTAATGCCTCCTTGTAGGTGGCAATAGTCACTAGACCTTTTTTTAAAAAATTATGATTTGGTTTAATTTTTTTGGACTAAGTCCCTTTCTGTAGCTCTTGGAGCTTTTTTTTGGTGGGTTTCTTTTTTTTATCCCTGCATTTTCTTTCATGTTTCTCAACGAAAGCTTGGTTTCCTTTGTTTTCTTATCGTTCTTTTTTTTAAACATGACAAGTAGAATACAATAATTAAAACCAAAGACTTAGACAGAAGCAACCTTACTTTCAAGCCTTGACCATATCATCTGGAATGCATAACACTTTTACTTCATGATTTTAGCATTTCGTTCTATAAAAAGCTGGGTATATTTGTGTAAACATATGCATTTATGCAGTAGAGTGAATTCAACATAACCTGTTTGTCGGTAATGATCATTAACCATGTTGTCTTTTCCTTAATAAATTTGGTGATTTGTCATATCAATTATTCTTCACCACATCGGTTTTGTGAAGTTACTGTATGCACATTATTTCCTTTCCTCTTAATTTTTTTTTCACCGATTGTTTCTTTTAATGAACATCTAGCATATAATTAGTTGTAAATTTGTTACTCATTTTCTCAAAGGGTCACCTTTCCTCCAAAAATTTCTTTATGCTTAGGTTTGATGATTACTGGATTGAATAGGTAATCTGTTACTTTTTTCTTCATTATGATTTTTTTTGTAGCTATTATGAATTTCATTTTTCTTATACCCTCTAGGTAATTTTGGTGAAGTAGTCAATGTTGAGCTGGCAATGGATCGCACAGTGAGTTCTTGCCATGCATATTGTATTTGAAATTTTTTTTCTTGAATAATATATTGATGCATATATTGCTTATAGGTCAACCTTCCTAAAGGATATGGATATGTTGAATTCAAAATGAGATCCGATGCTGAAAAGGCCCTAGAGTACATGGATGGTGTAGGTTTTGCTTAAATGTTCAAGTACTTGAAGTGCATCTTTTGATAAAAGTCACATGACTGGAAAATGATTGTGATTGTTGGCTAAATGTAGGCCCAAATTGATGGGAATGTTATTCGAGCAAGATTTACATTGCCTCAAAGACAGAAGATGCCAACACCTCCAAGGACTGTAGCTACCGCTCCAAAAAAAGATGGTCCTAAGCCTGAAAAAGTTGGTGCTGATGCTGAAAAGGAGGACATGAAAAGACAGAGAGAACGTAAAACTCTCAATAATTATATATTTTCCAGTGTCCAACTATTCTATTTTATTTTTCATGAGAATATAGTAGTCAAGTGATTTATTTCTAATTTTTCACATCAGCTTCACCTCGCCAAAAGCTTCCTTCACCAAGAAGGCGCTCACCTATTGCTCGGCGAGGTGGGTCTCCTCCTAGAAGACAACCTGATTCTCCACGTCGCCGTCCTGAGTCTCCCCCACGTCGCCGTATAGGATCTCCTATCCGTCGCGATTCTCCTCCTAGAAGGAGGCCTGCATCACCAATGAGAGGTGGTCGTTCCCCGTCACCTTTGGCAAGGCGAAATAGATCTCCAAGGTTGACCATCATCTCATCCCCCCTCAAAAAAAAATCTATCTCTTTTTCATTCTTTAATGGTGGGAGCGTCAACATTTTTTAATTTTGGTTGATTAGGCCCTCTCCAAGAAGAATTCGTGGCAGTCCTGTTCGAAGGCGGTCACCACCTCCTCCTAGGCGCCGGTATTATGCATTTGACTATTTATTTTAGCCTTTTCTCTAACAATTTTAATGATACATGTCATGTTGAATCTTATTGTTTCCAAGACAAGAGTATTTTTCTGGAGTGTAGTGAATTATGCAGAGAGAGCAGATATATTTTTTGGATAAGAGACAATTTGATTGATGTAATTGGGAAAAAACCTCAAGTGATTACAAAAGACCACTCCAATTAAAGAGGAGAGGAGATATAAACATCAGTTTTTTTACTTGAGTTATCGTTTTAAGAGCATGTGTTTCTTTTATTTCAAGATTGTCAGCAATGCCAGGTAATTTGCAGAAGACTAAAGGTTGTCTATTGATCATTTTGTTATGTATGTCTAGACACAGACACAGATAACTGTTTTTGGATGATCTGAGCAAATTCAAAGTAATGTTATTCCAGGCTTTGAATGAAGTATTAGCTAGTTAGTGTAACTCTTAATGTTACTTTTCTATTTAAGATTGTACTCGTTTCCATTATGTTATCATGGGTGTTCCTATAGTTGAATCTTAGGTATTAAGGATAGTGATTGAGGGCATGATTACTTTCTAATGTTTGAGAAATGAACGCATTTAAGCATGTCAGTGAGAGCTTTTATTTTCTTTTTTACTATGGCTGATCATAGTTTTTACTCGAACATTTTGTAGTCTGACTAAGTGGTTTCAGTTACATATACACTTTGATATAATTAAATTGTGCTTCTTTCTCAGTACACCTCCTCGACGGGCCCGTAGTCCTCCCAGAAGGTCTCCAGTAGTTCGTAGAAGGAGCCGTTCACCCATTCGAAGACCAGCTCGATCACGTTCTCGATCATTTTCACCAAGGAGGTATCTAGATGCCTAATGTTTTTTTTTTGGTCATAACCAACTAGGAAAAATTATCAAGAGGTTTCTATGGATGCTTAGTGAATTTTTATGTCACGACCTACTTCCTTTTAAAGAAAAATGTGAGGCCCTCAATAACTCGAGGATAAAGCATTTGCTCCATCTCTAATTTTGTGGGTCAGTCTATCAGTGATAAGAGAAGGTAATACTGCAATATTTCTCCATGGGCCTCTGGATTTTGATGACGTTAGCTCCCTGGCCTGTTACCTCTAAAATCGCACCCAAATTTGGCCACAACGACTTTTTTCCATAGTGCCTGTTTTTCTTTGCAAAATCTCCAGGTCCACTTAGACAGTAGTGCCTCATTTCTGTCTTTTATCTTCTGGATGCCTACTTCCCCCCTTGTTCTTGTTGCAGGAGTTAGGGAAGATACCTAACAAATAAATTGTCCACTGTTTGTGGTGCACAAATCAAATGACGAGTAGATTACAGAAGTCTCTACCACTGACATTGACGAAGAAAGTAAAATAATCACAATGAACCCTTTCTGGACTTCCCTAACTAAGAATTGTGAAAGAAGTGTGGGCTGACACATTTCATTAATTCATTGGAAGATTCATGTTTTATTACTTTTTTCATCATTCAACCTTTCTAGCATTGTTAGGAGGAGAGGACATTCAGTGGGTGTGAAAACTGTTTTTTTCCTACCTATATTTCATTGACTATCCAATTGTATTAAAAAGCTCTCTAGTTTTTTCTTTTAATATCCATGATTGTCTCGGCCAGCTTGCTCTTACCGCCTGACCCTACAACATTTGGGTGACTATCATGGATTAAACACATTACTTCTTAGCTCTCCAAGACTCTGTTGACCACCGACCTCCATGATGGTTAATAAGTTCTATAGTAATTGCTCTAGTTTTGTTGTTGTTTGAAGAAATATTTAGAAGTCGAATGCTCAATTTTCAGTATTCCATGTTCTAGACTTGCCCAGTTTTAAACAATGGGGGCTAGCCATTCAAGAGAGCAGTCACAGTGATTGGTTAAATGGGTTGTTCAATATCATATCATTCTACTTTACCCTTTCTATGATCTTAACCAAATAATATTCCACAGGCTGTAATCCATTTATTTATCTTATAATTTTCTTGTGGTGATTTCTGTACAGAGGTCGGCCGGGGGCTGCTGGTCGACGTGGGAGATCATCATCCCTCTCTGCATCACCAAGTCCTCCTCGCAAGGTTTGTTGTGGTTGATCTTGCCTTTTTTTATCCTTCTCTTGGCTTATTGCTTCTTTTTCCCTTGCATCCTAAGCTGCTTCCGCTGTTCTTTATTTAATATTATTACAGGTAGCCAGGAGGGTATCTCGCAGTCCAAGAAGGTAATTCCGTGTATTAAATAAAATATCAGTCAACATGTCAATATTTTAATCCAAATGTTGGGACTTCTGCTGTTTCTTTTTATTATTATTACTAAATATGAATATGTTTCCAAACATGCAAACCACTGGAAGCCATTGTATTTGGATATGCTTTATACCAAGCTTCTCGATAAAGTACGGTGGCCTTTATTTTTGAATCCATGACCTCTTGTCATGGACACACTTATGTTAGTTGAGCTATTTCTCTTGTTAGGAAAGGTGCCCATTTTATAGTAAGTTCAGGATGACTTTTGGGATAAAAAGTAGGGACTTAGGCATAAATTAAGTGATCCTAAAAGATATTATTTTAGTTTTAATGCTTTTCAAGTGTCTTAAGAGGTCTGTGGTCATAGTTATCTAGTCAAACACCAATCATCATGCTTGGCCTAATGGTCAAATAAAGAATTGGAAAATTATAATGGGTCACCAAAAATCATTCTCTCCATAATTGCATTTTCTCAAAATCACCATTTTATTTTTCGCCTAACAATTTTTTATTTTCCCAATTATTATTTTTCACTATTATCATATTCATTATTTTACTTTCCCAATATTCATTCCCTTCATCTTAACACAAATAATCATTTTCTCCATAATCATTCCATTTACTTTAAACACAAAGAATCATTTTCTCCATAATCATTCTATTTACCTTAAATACAAATAATCATTCTCCTCTATTCTCCTCCTAATTCTCATTTCTTCCATAATCATTTCCATTCCTCTTCCTCCAAACACTTCCAAAGTGAAGTTTTTTTTCTTAATGCGATTGTTTGCTGTATAGGCCGTTGAGAGGGAGAAGCAGCAGCAGGAGCTCGAGCAGTAGTTCTCCACCTCGCAAGCCATAAGAACTCGACATGTTTTCTCTCCATCTTTGTTCAATCTGTGTATGTGATTCCAAAAGTTGCGACCGTTTTTGTATTCAATATCTGGTAAGGAGCCTTTTCTTGTAGCAGAAATGTTTTGGATTAAATGCCATTTAGGTTGGTTAGTAGCTTAGTTTCATGCTATTATTGAATTAACATTTACATCTGCTTTGTCGTTCTAACTGAAGTCTGTAGTACTGTTGCACTTCTACAGAAAGCCCAGACAACATTCCTTCATATTTTGCTGTGTTACATTGTTTTTAAATTTTGTTTTGGTTAGTCTTCTTGTAGTTGGAATATTTTTTTTCCATTTTCTAATCATTTGGTTGTCATCTTGGTGTATGTTCTCCATGTTGAGGAAGGATTTGAATGTTCTGTAGATGGAGATGTTGAACTCATGAATTTATAAAAATAAACTTCTCAAGATGGTGTTTTCTGGTTTAAATTTTGTTTTGAACTTAAGGTTCCTACAATTGAAGCCTATGGACTTGAGCGTTTCGAAATCAAAATCAGATTTTAACTTTATTTAATTAATAAATTGGAATTTAATATTTTTTCCTAAATTATGATGGATCGCTCACTGATTATAGCACAATGATTAATACACTTTATTTTAATAGTTGGGAATTTTATATCTGAGTTATTATTAAAGAAAATATTGATTGATTTTTTGGATAAGACTATCATCAGTTTTCTTCCAGGGCTTATTATTGTATTCTTCGAAATGGTTTTTTCTTAATTTTTATTTTTTTGGTTAAAATATCATTTTGGTTCCTGAATTTTACTATTTGTTCCATTTTAGTCATTCGTTCGATTTTAGTATTTGTTCAATTTTAGGCCATCAAGTTTCAAATGTCGAATTTCCCTTTAACTTTTAATTACACTAAAAAATAGTCCTCAACTTCATTAAACTTTCTCTCTCTTCTATTTTTTCACTCTTCTTTTCATTTTTTCTTCTCTCTGCTTTCCATTTACCCTCCAACTTCATCTCTCTCCTTCAAACAACTTCATCTTCTAACACAAGGGACATTAATTTAATTGAGGTATGTAATAGCGTTTATTTCGATCTCAATCGCTATTAACATAGATTCCATTGAATATTAAAGTCACAATAAAAGCAACAAAACTAAAAAAAAACATCAATTTTTCTTGCATTATTCTGTTACAAGAACCAGAGCAAAAGAAAAAAAAAACAAACAGATGAAAAAAAGAGTACAAAAGCCTATTTGTAAATTAGTGAAATATTAAAGCTTAGAGGAATTTCAAGGATGGTTGAATTCAAAGGAATCGTTGGAGGATTATTTGCCCATGAGAACAAAAATTGTTACAGTTTGAAAATAAAAAAAATGAGAAATTTGGAAATAGCATTTTTAATGGATGAAATTGAAGATTGGAATGATTCTTTTACCATGTCAATTCGTAGAATCTCTAGATTTGTTTAGTTGATATGGTGTGTTATTTGTTAGATGTGTTATTTTTTGATGCCCAACAATGAAGTTTGGTGTAAACTTAATTCGATATTTTGTTCTTATAGTTATGAAATACTACTTAATTATTGGAGATCGCTTATTTGATCGTCGGTAATCTATAACTATTAGATTGTAATTTCATGAATCAATGAAATCGTTTCTTATAAAAAAAAAAAAAACAATGAAGTTTAGGACTTTTACCCTGTACTTAAAAAAACAAAAAAAAACAAAAAAACAGAGCACAAAACTAAAGAGGGAGATGATAGGTTTTTTTGTTCAGTTCATCAACCATTTAACGTGTGTTAATTCTATTTTAATTCTATTTATACTCTTATTTTTTTTTAAGTATATTTGTTTATCATGCAAAACCTGAAGGTCCGGGATGAAAATCCTTCTGCCGCTGAAGATCATCAATTACAAATTCATATAAACAAAAGTTGATTATAAAATAGTTCAAGATGTATAAATTATCTCTTCAACATTATTTTATAAATCAATGTCCAATTAATGGTAGGTTTGAAGGAGAGAGAGATGAAGTTGGAGGGTAAATGGAAAGTAGAGAGAAGAAAAAAATGAAAAAAGAGAGAAAAATGGAAGAGAGAGAAAGTTTGATGAAGTTAAGGACTATTTTTAAGTTTAATTAAAAATCGAGAAACTAAAATTAGACATTTGAAACTTGAGGGACTAAAATTAGACAATTACTAAAGTCAAAAGGTTAAAATTGAACATTTGAAAGTTTATGGATTAAAATTGAACAAATGATAAAGTTCAAGGACGAAAATGATATTTTAACCTTTTTTTTAGTACTATTTTTTTCGAATGGTTAGTAATTACTTATGGATAACTTTGATGGAAAAAAATGTTTAATTTTAATTTTTGACATTTTAATAATATTTCATAGTTTGAGAGTCACTTGTGATATAGACATTTTTTGTGTCTCCATTCTTTTGATGGCTCTCAATCTCTCATGTCTCTATTCTTTTGATGTCTCCCGATGTATAGTTTTAGGGATCGATGTAGTTACCTTAAATATAGTGGAGTGAAATTTTAATTTTTTGGTTAAAAAAAAAAAACTTTGATTAATTTTGAATTCTAATATATGAGGGAAATTGTTTGGATAGACAATTTTTACATGAACAATTTTAATTATAACATTTTGTAAAAAATATTTTATTTATAGCAAATTTTTGTGGATTTTTCATATTTCATAATTGTCTTGTCAATTGGTTGAATTTACACACTTTCAATCGGCTGAATTAATTGCATTTAATCAGTTGAACATTCACTTTTTTTTAAGTGTGAACATTTGGTCTTTTTTTTTTGATATTGGCGTGAAATAACTTTTTAAAAGAAAATAAGTATAACAACCATTATAGAGTGACATAGTGGTTAGAGTGCCTTGAGGTACTTAAGGTGATGAGTTTAATTAATGGTGGTCACTCCCTATAAGTTAATTTCTTACGAATTTTCTTGACATCTAAATGTTATACGAATATAAAAAAAAGTATAACAATAAATTAAAAAGTGAAACAAATACTAACATTTAAAATTATTGAAACGTCACTAATTTAATTGAGATTTTGAAATATAGGACCAAATAGAAACTAATATTTTTTATGTAGGGTTTGACTCTAATTTAATTGAGAATAATAATATTCTTTATATAAGATTTGTTGTCCCCACCTCCAATTTATACTTTAAAAAAATTGCACAAACTATGGCAATTTTAAGGCTCTAATTTAATTGAGAATGATGAGAT
>JBBMKA010000022.1:5831635-5858475 GCA_037833695.1 Sechiopsis laciniata | reverse complement strand
ACTTTTTGTGATTGGCCTTGTGCCTTCTTGTAATTTCATATCCATAATGAAATTGTTTCTTATCCAAAAAAAAAAAACATCTAGGGGGTTTGGATAGGAACACATACAGATCCTTTGATTTGATTCCCTTGTTTTTCTTGTAGGGCGTGTATTAACCAGAGGATTGCCCTGTTTTTTGGTTTTGTATTGACTTTTTCTTTTATTGTGTTTTTCTTTATCACTACCATAGGTTTATTGTACTTTTCACTTATTTGGTTTTTTTTGCTCGCTATCCATTTATTTTTCTAATAATTTCTTATGATACAGAGGTCGGCCGGGACCTGCTGGTAGACGTGGGAGATCATCATCCTACTCTGCATCGCCAAGTCCACGCAAGGTTCGTTGTGGTTGATCTTGCCTTTTATGCCCTTCTCTGGGTTTATTGCTTCTTTTTCGAATTCACCATTCTCTATTTTATATATTACAGGTAGCCAGGAGGGTATCTCGCAGTCCAAGAAGGTAACCCCCAATGCATTAAATAAAATAGCTGTCGAAACGTCAATATTTCTATCTGAATGTTGATAATGTTTAGGGCCTGGATTTTGGATTTTGATTGCCCTTTGTTTAATCATTTGTATATGATTTCGTTGTTTCGCACCTTATTGAGACTATGATTAGTTACTCTGGATTTTAAGTTTATTATAATTTGTGAACTCTTTTTTTCTTAGTTTAAAAAAGAGAATGTCAGGGCCTGGTTCATAGACTTTTGCTGTTTCTTTTTAAACTAAAGATGATATTTCTCCAAACCCGCAAACCACTGGAATCCATTTTATTTGGATATGCTTTATTTGATTTTTTTATGAATTACTTTGGTTGGGTGGGTTGTTAAGTGAGAATCTGTACCTGTTTATAGTAAGTTTAGGATGATGACTCTTTGAAATAAACAAAATGAAAATGGGTTGGGTTAGCCATTAAGAGGGTTTTGGGAAACCAAGTTCAATTTAGGGCGGTCATCTACTTAGAATTTAATTTTCGATCTGACGGTTTGTCTTTTTTTTTTTCCCTTATTAAAATAGTCAATGTTCCGTACATTCATGGATTTGAAAGTTATAAGACTCACCCTTAAGTTATCCTTAATCTTATTATTTTGATGTGTAGGCCACTGAGAGGAAGAGGGAGAAGCAGCAGCAGGAGCAGTAGCAGCAGTTCTCCACCTCGCAAGCCTTAAGAAGAATTCTACATTCGGTCGCCTCTCTCCCTATTTCTCTCTTCTTCTTTCTGTGTATGTGATTTTAAAGATCATTTTCTCTCATCTTGTTAAAAGCCTTCTTGTAGGAAAAATATTTGGATGGATTATTAAATGCCATTTAGGTTGGTTATTAGTTTAGTTTCCTACTGTTATTGAATTAACATTTTACATATATGCTTTGTTCTATCTGCAGTTTGTAGTATTATTATACTTCTACTATAGAAATCCTAGACCTAGTTTCCCCATCTTTTGTGTTTAGAGACATTAATTTTGTTGTGTTGATTTGTGATTGTAAGAAAGTTAGAATTTTTCTTTTAATGCAAAACTTAAAACCTTATTTTGATATATTAAAAAGTGGAATAACCCGAACACGATTTTGTAGAAAAAGTTGTCGAAATCAAGGTTGTGAGTTATTAGTTATAAAAGGAGGGAGATAATCGCTACATAATGTTGAAAAATAAGGTTCTATTAAATTACTATTTGATTTTTTGTTTTTTGTTTTTGAATTTTAAATTTATTTTTACTTCAATTCTCTCCACCTGGTTTCATCTTTCATTTTTCATTTTCATTGAGGATGTAAGTAAATCATAGCTAAATTTTAAAAATCAAAACAAATATTTGGATTTTTTTTTTTTGCAATGTTTGTTTTGGTTTTAAAATGATAAATAAGATGTAACTAGTTATTTTAAGCTTATATTTTAAAATAAAAAAACAAAATATTTTTCTATAGACTTAAATAATTGAATTTCATGTAGTCTTAAAGGTGTGTTATTGAAAATCTGTCATTTTTATCCATTACTTTTTTTTATAGTAAAAAGCATAGATAAATTCACCCAAAGAATTTTTTTGGCCCCATTGAAAGGTAGTATTTAATAAATACTATTTATTCCCCATAGTTGGGACAAATTCTAACTCATAAAATGATCGAGACCATACCAAATTGTAATTTATCCAAGCCTTTTTTAAGTTTTTTTTTTCTTTTTCTTCGTAATGTCTTCCTTTTTTCCTTTAAAATAATTTAGTTGTACAAATAACCATTTTAGTAATGTCTTTTTGAACTATCAAAATGTTTATTTTCGCTTTTGGTGTAGTACTCTAGAATATATAATTATCTTGTGCTTTGTTTTTTTCAATATATAAGTCTAACTTGCACAAAATAGTTATTCAAAAAAAAATAAAAAACTTGCACAAAATAGTCTTTCACGATGACATGAACTCGAAGTTTGAAGGTTAGGTCAAAATGAGATTTAAATCTTGTTTAAATTAATAATTTAAAATTTAACATTTCTACTTTAACTAAATTACTATGAAACAATTAGATCCAGCACAACCCAATGATTAAGTGCCATTCTGTTCCTGAAGTGGGGAGCTTTGAGTTTTATCTCTCTTTTTTATTGAATATGTGATTTCTAGATGGAAGATACGTGACAATTATCGTTGGACTAACTTCACTTTGTTTTCATCCTACCATTGTTATGCTCAAAAAAATATTTGTCAAAATATTGTGAGGCTATTGATTTTTTTGATTAAATGAGATGATCTTTCGTTCACGGGCTCCTTTTGGCAATCACTTGATTGAGGTTTTTAATACACTTTTTTTAAAAAAGGCAATATTTTAAAAAGAGCAATACGTACCTAAGGGTAGGTAAGTATTTTGAAAATACTTATCTACCTTAGAATCACATTTAAAAAAAAAAAAAAAAACCTTTGATTGATGGAAAGAAAAATATAAAAAAGTAAAAATATGTGACTCTAAGCATAGATAAGTATTTTCAAAATACTTACTCATCCTTAGGTAAGTATTGTTCTTTCGAAAAAAAACAAAAAACTAATTGATTAAAAACAACAATTCTACTATTTATTCAATTTAAAATATGCTTGAGACAAAATTGAGAATTTCAGTCAGATATGACTCACCTAAAGCAAAAGATTTTTTGTTTTCTCTCTCTCTCTCTCTCTATTTTCTGAATTACAGCATTAGATTTAACTCATTTAACCAATTGAGTCATCAAAATCTCTAAGAAATAAATGAATGATTTGAAAAACCTTATTATATAAAAAAAAAAATCAATCACATCTGAATTTTTTGTGACGACAATATAAAAAGTAAATTATAAATCATGTCTAGTGGGAAGAAAGTTAGAGTTTAATTTCTATATGAATTTTAAAACGAAAATTTAGTACTTATAATTTGCAAAATGAAAATTGAGTATTTGAAGTTTTATAAATTAGAATTAGAATTTAGTCTATATAATTTGATAAATTTTAGAAATAATCTTTTCGTTCGCAATAATTGGCTAAATACATGGAATGAAGGTAGATATTCATGTGTCAACAATGACAATATGAGTTAAAAAACTAATTAAACAAAAAGAAATTACATCTCTTAATACCAAAAAATAAAACCATGGCTACCGACTTTTTTGATATTTAAAAAAAAAAAAAAAAAACTTACCTTTCTTGTTTACCAAATTTATAATTTATTTTTATATAAAAACGAAAAATGTTGTGACTATTTTTTAGTACTAAATTTCTTAGTTATGAATAGATATCAATTCACCCACAAATTTTATATTGAAAAGTCTCCATTATACCTACTTTCCTTTAGAATAACATGGTTAATCTATTTAACTCTCACCTTGTAATCACTATAAATTATTGTTGTGTAAACTTTATTTTTATTTGTTATTCTTTTTGAAATCATGTTGGGTAAGTTTTGTATAGAGGCCATTGAATGAGAATTATATATTCGATTACTTTCTACAATTCAATCTTTCCTTTTATTGTTTTCTTGTATTGTCTTCATTCTAAATTTGACGACATGAATTTTTACACTTTTTTTTTTCTTTTTATTTTTTTTAGTTTTCTTTTGTTAAAAGGTGAAAATGAGTTGGATAGGATTTTGAGAAAAGGACATTTGAGACAGTAATGCACCAAATGGAGGGGACAAAACGGCGGAAACTTTCCGCTCAAATTTACTCTCTCAGGTCCGGACTCGAATTTCGATCCTCTCTCTCTCGCCGTCTTTTTGGCTCCAATCTCCTTCAAATTCGCCCTATAATCTGTGAATTTTTCAACTTTTTCAGGTTGATTTTGATCTTTGCTCGAGCAGTCGCTATCAAGAACACAAGCCAAACGTCCTGCTCTAGCGACCAAGGAAGGAACACTCGTCACATTCAGGTCCGTTCACAAGTTAATCGGTTTTTGGTGTTAGTATTTGGTCGGGTATTTAGGGCTTTGAATGAATTTGATCGAAACCCGACCTTTAGTTGTTGCATTAATCGATGGGTTTGTTCGGTTTTGCCTTTTACTTGCGGTTCTCTTCTGCCTGTGTGTCTTTTGGATTGTACTGTTATTTGCTTTGTGCTAATTCTGCCCAAGTTTTAGTTGTAAATGGTAGATGGAATGGAGCTTGGGTAGAGATATCTTTCAGTTGGGAATATTAGATAGTGTGGACCTGGGAGTTTCACCAATCGGATCCCAATTTCATTTTATTGAACGGGATAACGGTCTTAATGAGCTGTGATACCATATTAGATAGCGTGGACATCCATGTAAAAAACAATTGGTAACGAGAGAAGTAATCCACATATCTTATAAATGTTTGGAGGAATCTCCACTTTTCTAATGTGTGACAATTGTATGATCCTACCAAGGAATGGGAAAATCTGCGATAGTTTTGAATATTGATTATGGTCTTGATATAATTAGGTGACTATTGAATTCCAAGTTTTAAGAGATGTATTAAACCCCTCTGTGATTGCAATACATTTTTCCATGAATTGGTTTTTTTTTTCTGTCACTGATTACGCTTTTTGCTTGTTCCTTTGTAAAGAATGGACTGACTTGCTTGAATTAAGGTGTTTGGCCGTTGAAAGCATTCCATTTCATGGCAGGCAATGGCCTGCCATCATTGGGTCGTGTGAAGCTTACTGATATAGCACCATCTGAGGGCATTCCTTCGGAGTCTTTCAAATCGTCAGTCTCAACTCTATCACATTCACTTGCTCAATTCTCTGCTGCCATCATCCAATTTCCTGCATGTGATGGGGCTCTTTTAAGGTCTGGTTTGGATTCTGCTCGCCTCTTCTTCAACCAGAGAGCTGCATGTACATCTGATGAGTTGATGCAAAACAGTGATTCGCGGGAGTGGTGCAGAACTTCTGGTTACTATGTGGATGCTCAGATGTGGCAAGAAACCTATGATTATAGGCCTGGATTGACTCCAGTTGAGCCCATCAATGGAATGGAGTTACCACCCGCAGGTTTGCCAGACATATTTGCACTCTTTGGAAAGGCATCTCGAATTATTTTGGATGCAATCAGCTTCTCTCTAAACTTGCGCAGCTCTCCTTTTACGGAAATACTCGATAATGTTCCCTTAAGAAGTAGGGAGATATCGTCTTCTGTGTTGTCTGTGTGCTGTTATGGGAGGCCCTCATTTCATGGGCATCACCATAAATTAACTGCTCAAGATGATAGCCAGTTGGCCATGTATACGTCTGACCATGATCATCAAATTGATAAAAGTCTTATTACTTTGGTCAAATCGGATAAGGCAGGTTTACAAATAAAAGATTTCAATGGTAGATGGATTCTTGTGGATGGTGATCTTGGTCCTCAAGATGCTATAGTTTATCCTGGACTTGCACTTTATCAAGCAACTGCGGGATATGTGAATCCTGCTTTGCTCAGAACAGATGTGAACAATATTCAAGGTAGTATGTATGGACGGTGTTCCTTGTCATTCAAACTCATGCCTAAATCCATGAGTAGCTTCAGTTGTTCAGAAATGAGAGCAGCTGGCCATGGTGTAGATGTTCAGTTCCACCTTCCAGTACCAGTGGATGATTTTATGCAAAGATCGCCCTCAAATGATCAACTCTTTAACCGCCCAAATTTCCAGAATTTCAGTTTCTCTACATCCCAAGATGGTAGGCCAAATCTTCTTTTTCGAATTTTGTATTCTTGTAGCCAGTGAATGTCATTTATTGAGGTTTCTTTTGGTAACCCAACCTCCCTTGGTATGGGGTTCGGCTCTCCCTACTTTTTACAATTTAATTTCATCAATGAAATCGTTTATTATTGGAAAAAAAAAAGGGTCATTTATTGAGGTTTTATCGTTTTTCAATGCAATATTAATTTTGTTTTACATAATTAGTGCTTAGCTGCTTGGCTTGATTCATGATTGCCGATAGTTGTGTTTTTTTCTTCTAAAGTAGACACGATACTCGTGTATTTGGTTGCTGAAATTTAAATTTACCCTTCCCCTCCTTTCATATGATATTTTGCTTAGGCGTAATAAAGAGCCATTTCTTTGGATTGCCACTTTGATATGTATTTGGAGAATTTCTTTGTAGGGAAAGAATGTGTGAGTCTGTGACTGTGCGAAAATAAGATTCATGTTACAATGTATATTTCTAGGTGAAACATGGATTGGAAGCCATGTATATGCATTATGATGTTTATTATTGCTTGACAGTATAAATGCTTGCTTGCCCGATTATTTAGGCCCCGTTTGATAACCATTTTGATTTTAGTTTTTGGTTTTTGAAATTTAAGCCTACAACAAGTACCTTATCATATGTTTTTTCTTACTTGGATGCCTACATCTTACCTATATTTTTAGAAACCAAACCAAAATTTGGAAGAAAAAAAAAAGAAGCTTCTAAAAGCTTGTTTTTATTTTTGAAATTTGGTTAGCATTCACATACTTTCTTAAGGAGAGATGAACATATTGTAGGAAAGATGGAACACATGGTAGGAAATTTGAGTAAAAATAAGCTTAAATTTCAAACACCAAAAACAAACTACATGCTTATTAAACGGGGCCTTAGCTATTCATTCATCTTTATCCCCTTCTTGGGTAGTGTTGCTTCTTACACTTACTAATTTCTTAGTGTCAGCAGCTGCCTTAGTGAGAAGCTTTTAATTAACAGGCTGTTGGATCGATGAATTGCTGGTACAGGATCCATAAAAATGAGGAGGAGAAAGAATAATTCAAGTACCAAACCTCTACCCCCTTCTAAGAGATTACGGCTTGAGGCACAGAGAGTTCTGAAGGAGAGAGTGCAGGACATTGCAGACAAGAAGGGTATCAAACTGAGGTTCTGTAATCTAAAGGATTGCGAGAGCCACATTCACACGTTAGATAGCCCTTGTGCCAGCACAAGAATGGATATTGGATGGCCTCTTGGAGTGCCGTTCGTTCATCCTCACGATCTACCTAATAAGGCAAAAATTGGTTTTCTTGAAACTTACGAGCCTGGTTGGACAGCTTGTCATGACGTTGAATTAAGTCTTACTGAACCTGGACAAGTGGGTCAACAGTCAATCAACGGTAAGTGGATCTCTGTCATACTTATAAGTGCATGTCATCGACTGGTTATTGTTTTTTACTCCAGCACATTCCTGCTTTGTGATCACATAAAGCTTACTGATTTTGGTTCAATTAAGAAAATCCTTGAGGTATAGATACTTGTTATAGTATTTGGCCTCTGGAGTCTGGAGAAAGGGAAATGAAATAATAGGTGTGTAATAATGATCTTCCTACTGAGTGAAGGTGGGTAAGGACAGAATTCAGAATTGGAAGCTTGTACAGTATTTCCCGTGATTACTTATAATTTTCCCCCTTCCCCATTTTTATAATTGTTCGCACAATCGTGTCCAAATTTTTATTTTTATTTTCCCTCCATTTCCTGAAATTTCCCCGCCTTTTTTATTGGCAGCCAAAAAATCTCCAAGAAACTCTTATGAACCATTCAGGAATCAGGAAAATTAGCTTAAGTGGTTAATGAGATACTAAAGCTATATAACTATGCCGCCTTTGCTGTTCTTTAGTATGCATATGTGCGTATAGAAAATTTGATATACGATTCAAAGTCGTGTAGATTTCCTTTGTCCACAACAAGTGAATTGGAGCCTAGAGTATGCATTTCCTTGAAGCTCGAAGATAATTGTGTTGGGTCTTTTTAACCCCATGCTGCATGTGTTTTACACGCCTTAGAAGCTTTCCTTTAAAACTATTTTACCAGCAGTTCGGAACATTAATCTCTGTGTATCATGGCTTTTCACCCTAGCATAAACTGATTTTAGTATAACTTATGAGAGGAATTTAGGTGTCAGCTGGGCTGCTTCCATTATTTGCAGAAGCAGCCCAGCCACATGGCACTTGCTAATTGGTTAGTATAAATTTAGATTTTTTAATACTTAACTCTGTTGATAGCTGTTAATCAGAATATTTTTAAAAAAAAAATTAAAACCACCAGGCTGCAAAATAGCTGGAACGAACACTGCAGAGCGTCGAACTCGTAGAGGCAGACGGCGCAGGTCTCCAGCGGGTGGGGAAGGTCGGAGAACTTGACGACGGGAGGATCTGACAGAGGAGTGCGGTGGAGAGAAGGTAGAGGTCCATCAAGGGCTTCGTCAGAGAGGAATCGGAGGGAATCTCGGGTCCAAGGAAATGTTGGAGACCTAGAAGGCAAAATGAGAGGAGATGAGCTTTTTGAGGAAGCCGTGGAAGGAGAGAAAGTGAATGAAGAGCATAGCAAGAAGACGTAACTCTATATTGGTTGAATTATTGTTGTTACTCCTAGATGCATAATATCTAAACAAATAGAACTTTTAAGAATTAGAAAGATCCAATTGAACACATTTAAAAGTCCATGAAATGGGTCCAAACAAAAGCAAGTTCTAAGTTCGTCCCCAAGAGGTGGCGCAAGTGGTTGAAGACTTGGGGTTTGAAGGTGTTCTCCCCTCAAGGTCCCAGGTTCGATACTCACCTGTTACATTAATTTGTAGACACCTCTTGTGTCTTCATTCCTTTGATGTCTCTCGGTGCCTGGTAAAAAAGAAAACAATAAGCAAGTTCTAAGTTGAATAGATTTTAAAGAATTAACAAAGAAACCCCAAAAAGAAAAAAGCTACCTCTCCCTCTCCTATAAATAAACACAAATCAAAACTCCAATTCCCCAATGGCCGGTCCTCGATCAGAAAATCGTTGCCCTCGTTGCAGAAGGAGAAGCAGCTCCGAAGGCGATCGTTGCTGACGATGGGGCCAGTGAGGACAGGCGGAGAAGGAGAAGAGGAGAAATAGGGACAATAAATCTTGAAGTGATGTTTCTTGCCATCCTTTTTCATTTTAAATTAAAAAAATAATAATAATAAATAAAAATCCTAACTAACAGTATTCAACGGTGTTAAGTATTAAAAAATTAAATTTATATCAGCCAATTAGGTAATGCCATGTGGCTGGGCTGCAAAAAATGGAAGCAGCCTAGCTGGCACCTAAATTCTTCTCATAACTTATTCAAAATTTTAACGTGCTTATGTGTTTTACCTCGAAGATACACATGGTAAAACACACAAGCACGTTAAAATTTTGAATAAGTTATGACAGGAATTTAGGTGCCCTTGTTCTCATGACTTGTTATTTTTTTAGTTTCTGGCTCTTTTTTTAAAAGAAAATAATAATTAAACTTATTCCTTTTTCACAGACACGGGCTAATGAGCAAGGGAATTGATAACACCATCTCGATTATATAAATTTTTTCATTTTTCTCCGATGTCTCTCTCGCCTCTCTCTAGCTCTAAACCTCTTCTCACCCTCCTTCTTCGATGAGCCCTCTCACTTTGAATCATGCCGATCCAAAAATACCATCGGATCTCCACGATAGAGAGCAAAGATTACACTATGGAAGTCGATTAGAGGTACAGAGGGACAGAGCCTTTTTCTTGTCCATACGATGGCCCACTCTGCAATGGCTCAACGAATGCTTCAAGGCCCTTATTGTGAATCTCAACCATAAATACTTCATGAACTCACGAGCGGATGACTATACCATATGGGTTGAAAAGATAAACAACAGAAAAGGTTATTTCACCGAGAGTATGAAGATTGACAACAATGGCAGGCGCAATAAATTGGTGGTTCCCATTGGTGACAATAGAGAGGGTTGGCATACTTTTCATACCCTCATTGAAGGCTCTACTACACCAGTCATTACCCATCGGACTATCAGTGTGGCAGAGCCATTACTCCCTACCACCCTCGAACTAGCTGCTATTAATGAAGTTTCATCTATTAAGAAAACAGAGGTGAAAACAGGGGAAAGTTGTATAGACGACAAGATCAAAGGAAAACAGAGGTCTTCGTATGCCTATGCTCTGACAAAAGGTAAAAATAGAGCGGTCGTCCATCATGTTCTTCCACGAAAATTTAATCAACATTTTAAGAACTCAAACAACTCTGCGAGATCCTCTAATCCGTTTGAGACCGTGAAGAAAACAACTTGGACTTATCGGCCAAAGGAGGACAAAGAGTATTCGTTCAAAGATGACTATGGATCTGCCCATCATTACTCAGAGAATCTATTCCCTAAATGCTCCCGACTCCTTCCTTTCTGCAGAGTTCAGCCATTTTTCGACGAGTAACATTCCGACGATCGTTTCTTCATCACAGAGTTCGCCAATGATCATTGACAGAGAAACATTGTTTGAAGAGTTGGTCGTACAATGTAGTCAGATCCTTGCTGCATCGAGCCACACTCCTCCGGATTTCCAGAAGAAAGGTACGATTTGCGACTATATGGGCTCTACTTCACTGGCCTCCAATAAATTTCATCTCTTGACCAAACCTCTCTCCTTCTTTAACCAAAATGTCAGCCCATTACCCACTGGATATTCATCTGACCCTGGCCTACCTTATCTCACGCTACCCGAGCCTCCTTCCCTTATTAAAAAACAAATTAAACCCATTTCTATCAATCGCAAACCTGCCTTTTTTGTACCAGGAACTAAATCCTCAACCAACCCTCCTATTCTTGCCATATCAGACACTGATTACATTTCCTCTCCCTATCCATCTTCTCCATCTCATTCGGAACTACCTGTTCCTGCCCCATTATAGATTGCTTATCCTTCTATGAACGGACTTTATTTTTCTATGGATGACACAAAGGATTATTATAAACGTTACCGTACCAAGATTGACCCTAATGTGCATCCATCTGCTTATTTGGGAGTTACCATCTCATGGTTGAGAACCATGGGTTTAGGCATTGCTCCTCTTCTGACTAAGTTGACCAAGCAAATGAAAGTGACTCGAAAGAAGAATAATGCTTATAAAGAGATAATTAATTTGTCTTCAAATGTGAACTATGAATCCTCTCAAAAGGACAATGAACAGGGTGGGTAGTTTGTTTCTACATGATATACATCACATGGAAGGTTAGAGGCCTGGGTTGTAAAGGGAAAAAGGCCATTATTAAGAGCACAATTATGAAACACAATCCCACTGTGGTACTGCTCCAAGAAACAAAATCCAAAGATATTGATCGTGACTTTATTAAGTCTATTTGGAGTGCGAGGAATGTGGCATGGGTGGCTACTGACTCGAATGGAGCATCTGGGGGACAATTGATCATGTGGAACGACCCTTCTATTACGGTTAATGATGTCAAAAAAGGTACGTACTCCCTGTCAATACATATCTTTTTGGCTGATGGTTACCATTATTGGCTATCAGGTATATATGGACCATCTGCTACGGATCCATCCCCGAATTTCTGGGAAGAATTATATAAATTAGCCGAGGAATGAGGCAAAAATTGGATTATTTGTGGCGATTTCAATGCGATCAGATGGGCATATGAAAGATCTAGCTTTGGAGCTACCACACCTGATATGAGGAGTTTTAATAAATTCATTGATGATTTTGGGCTAATTGACATCCCTTTTGCCAATGGTATTTTCACTTGGTTAGATTTCAAATCACCTCCAACTCTATCTAAATTGGATAGATTTTTTATTACTGATTACCATGAGCAATTCAAGGATCTCCAGGTTAAAAGAATCGAAAGACATACTTCAGACCATTTTCCTCTATTGCTATCCATTGGTAGACAAAGATGGGGCCCTACTCCTTTCCGATTCCAAAACATGTGGTTAGAGCACAAAGATTTTTAGACCATGCTGTTTGATTGGTGGTCCAATAATCCAGTGACGGGATGGCCAGGCCATGGTTTCATTCAAAAGCTCAAGGAACTTAAAATTGTGATCAGAGAATGGAACAAGGAATCATTTGGTAATATAACTGATAAGAAGGAACAGTTGGCCTTAGAATTGGCTATGCTTGATGATATCAAAGAATCGGGTGATCTTCTTCTAGTTCAAATCCAACAAAGAACATCCATCAAGTCTCAACTTCTTTCTATTGCTATTAAAGAAGAAACCATGTGGAAGCCAAGTTGTAGGAATGTCTAGCTCTAGCAGGGAGATGTTAATTCTAAACTATTTCACCGTTTAGTTGCTGCTAGGAGGAAAAGCTTGATTATTGAAATTCTCTCATCTAGTTGAGATAGCCTTACATCAGATGCAGATATTTGAGAAAGAATTTATTTCGTTCTATGAAAAGCTATACACTAAAAAATTGAAGAACTTTTCTTTCCCATTACAATTAGATTGGAGCCCGATTACGAATGCTCAAGAGCTATCCATGGAGGTTCCTTTCACCGAAGCAGAAATTTGGGAGGCGGTTTGTAACTTGGGAACTTGTAAAACTCCTGGACCAGATGGCTACACTGTGGAATTCTACAAAAAATCATGGAACATTCTTAAGCCTGATATATTGAGAGTGTTCTAAGAGTTTTTTAAGAATGGCATTATCAACGCTAGCCTTAATGAGACTTATATTTGTCTGATTCTTAAAAAAATGGATGCGAAAGGTGTTAACGATTTTCGCCCTATCAACCTCACCTCGGGCTTGTATAAAATCATTGCCAGAGTGCTATCTCAGAGGCTTAAGAAGGTTCTCCCTTTCACCATATCAGAATTCCAATCCGCATATGTGGAAGGAAGACAGATCATTGATCCCATCCTCATTGCTAATGAATTGATTGATGAATGGTATTATAAAAAAAAGAAGGGTGTCATCATAAAGCTAGACATTGAAAAAGCTTTTGACACGGTTGATTAGGATTTCTTAGATAGCATTCTTTGTATTAAAGGATTCGGTGTCTGATGGAGAAAGTGGATTAGAGATTGTATCAGTTCTACAAATTTTTCTATTATTATCAATGGTAGTCCTAGAGGGAAAATTCGTGCAACTAGGGGACTTCAGCAAGGTGACCCCTTATCTCCATTCTTATTTATTATGATTATGGATGGATTCAGTAGAACTATGTCACAAGCTGAAAAGGAAAATCGTATTGGCGGTTTCAATGTGGGTAATCAGTCTTTATCCATCACTCACCTCCAATTTGCCGATGATACCTTGCTATTCTCTTCCTTTGATGATGCTGCAATCAATGAGCTGTTCAAAATTGTGCGTGATTTCGAGGAATTATCTGGCATGTATGTCAATATCAACAAATCTGAATCCTGGGTATTAATATAGAAGACTTGGTTCTGAACATTTTGGCGTTGAAAACTGGATGCAAAAGAGGAGATTGGCCATCGAATTATTTGGGATTACCACTTAATGGTAGGCCTAAAGCCTCATCCTTTTGGAAACCGATGCTTGAGAAAGTGGAAAAGAAGATCTCATCGTCGAAGAATGGCCATATTTCTAAAGGAGGAAGGCTCACGTTGATCAAAGCTACACTTACTAATCTTCCTAC
This sequence comes from Sechiopsis laciniata, assembly GCA_037833695.1. NCBI lineage: Eukaryota > Viridiplantae > Streptophyta > Magnoliopsida > Cucurbitales > Cucurbitaceae > Sechiopsis > Sechiopsis laciniata. Next base: position 5,844,630 of record JBBMKA010000022.1, on the reverse strand, counting down.
TTATTATATGTCATTATTCAAAATGCCTACCAAAGTGATCTCGAACATTGAAAGATTGATCAGGAATTTCCTTTGGAAAGGCGACACTGACAATAAGGGCATTCACCTAATTAATTGGAAGACAATCACTCTTCCATGCGAGCTGGGAGGACTAGAGATCACTAATGTGAAAGCAAAAAATGATGCCCTTCTATCAAAATGGATATGGAGATATGGAACGGAAAAAATGGCACTGTGGAAAAGATTGATTGATGCTAAGTATGGGCATTCTTGTTGTAGTAATAGACCGACTGTGATGAATTATAAGGTTTACAAAGGCCCATGGAAAGATATCTTATGCATGAGGCAAAGGGTCCTTGACAAAACTACTTATATTATAAAGAATGGAGCCGACACATTATTCTGGGAAAATGTTTGGATTAACGAAACTACACTGGCTAGCAAATTTCCTCTCTTATACTATCTGTCGAAGCATAAGAAGCGGGTGGTAAACTCCCTTTGGGATCACGAGCAATTGGCTTGGAATCTAGAACTTTGACGGAATTTAAAGGAGGTTGAAATTGTGGAATTTTGCAGATTGACCCATATGCTCAACACGGTGAATTTTAGGGAAGGTGATGATATTGTTGTTTGGAAGCCAGATCCATCTGGTTGTTATACGGTCCAGTCTATGGTGAAAATTCTTACCACTCCTCGGGATCAACCTGATAATCTTTATGAGGTTATATGGAAAGGCAAATACCCAAAGAAAATTAAAATTTTCTTGTGGGAACTATCTCATGGAGCAATTTTAACTCATGACAAATTGCAGCGAAGACTTATTAATAGAGCTATCTCTCCCCAATGGTGTTCGATTTGCCAGAACGATTCAGTGTCTATTGCCCACATATATGGAAGCTGTGTTTTTGCAACTCGGTTTTGGAATTTTATCAAAACAGTTTTTAAATGGCCCATTACTCTTCCGGCAAATCCTTATCTTCTTCTATCATCCACTTTACTTAGGCATCCATTCAAAAAGGTGAAGAAAGTTTTATGAGAGCATTTTTTTTTAAACAAGGTAACCACGCCCGTCCTTAGGCCAGGCACCGGAGACATCGGAATAATGCCACAGCTGAGTCTCGAACCCGAGACCTTGAGGGGAACATACTCTCAAAGCCCAAGTCTTCAACCACTGTGCCACCCCTTGGAGACTTTTATGGGAGCATTTTATTAGGGCTTTTTGTTGGATCATTTGGTTGGAGAGAAATAAGAGGACTTTTCAAGATAAAAGATCATCATACCTCTGTTTTTTTTACACCATTACTTATCATGATATATCTTGGTGTAAACTTAATCCGTTATTTTATTCCTATAGTTATGAATCTCTATTAAATTATTGGAGATTGCTTGTTTGATCTCTAGTAATATATATCTATATTGTTATTTCATGCATCAATGAAATTGTTTCTTATTCAAAAAAAAAAAAGGGATACACATTGGTGTTGTGGGCTGCTTGAAAGTTTAGCATTGGATAGGTAATTACGTATACCATTTTTTATAAAATCATACCTACTTCATGTAGATTTGGCAGTCTTCATTCAGTTTCTGTTGTTGCACAAGCATCAACACATTCCAACTTTTCAGCCCTGCACTACAGAAGCTTCCTTTTCTTTTTACTCCCATCAATTTTTTCTACCTCTTGTTGTTCCTTTTGCTCTCATTTGCTTAGGTTCCATGTTTTTGCTCTATCTGCATTTCTTTTCTTATTTAAAAGGTTTGTTTTAGATTTTTTTTTTCTTGTTTCCGATGTCAATGGTCAATTGTATTCCTGTCTGTGCAGGAATCAGTTCATGTTCTGTACAGCAATAGATTCTCAAGGCCTCGTAGTTTGTAACTTCAAAACCAGTTCGATTCAAAGCCATTGATCAGATCATCATACCTGCACTCCGTTTGTTCTTTCAACCCTCAATGCTGATGAACATGCCTATTTGCATCTCCGGCATAGGCTGTACATACGTGTTATTTCTGGGTAAGCCAGCTTTGTCTTCTTACTTGTTGGAGTATAGCTCTCGAAGAAATGGTATTGTTAAGCTAACAAACCAGTGATGGTAATGGAGAGGGAAGAACTATTTCCTTTGAATTCTAGTTGAGAATTTTCTCATGTTAGTCAGTCATACCTTCATGTTCCGAGACTAGTGTAGCTGCTGCTTTAGTCAATATGATCTGTAAAATTTGGGAAATATGAAAAAGAGCAAAAATATACAAACTTGAGGTTCCTGAAGAAATATTCTCTGTTTTCTTTTTCTATTCTTGATATTGTTCTTCTGTTACTGTTCTTTTTTCATTGGTGGATCGTGACTCGAGCTCTTCACGATACATTCTTTTTTGCTTTATGATTATTTTTTTAATGATATTTTGCCATTTGCAGCATGGAATCCATGTGGAATCCCAAGCAAGGTGATCCTTTTAGCCATTCTTAAGAGTTTAGCAGTACAATTCAAATTACTACTTTTTTTTTCTTGTTTGGGTTGCAGAACTCTAAAAATTGTGATATTTTGGGATCTTCTCTTTTCTACTCTTTGCTAATCAATTTTTGTTTCATATATTAAGGAATGGATACTTTAGAATATGTTTGGAGATCACAAAGAAACAAGGGGATGGAGGTAAGGCTGCTGCTAATCTCCTACCATTCTTCCATAATCCATTCACACAAACTGCTATTGTTCAACCTAGGCCGATGCTCATTTCTATCATTTACATTATCCAAACTCCAGACTTCTTTACATACTTGATAAAAAAAACATAATTACAATGCAAAATCGAAGTATATACCTAGCCGTGAAAGTTGTGTTTATGTTCAATGCTGCACGTTTATTTTATCGAATATGCAGCCAGCTTTTTCTTTCACGTGAAAAAGTTTACAAAAGAAACAATAGGAAGAAAAACGCTCTCCAACTGGTTCAACCCTTGTGTTTCTCGAAAAGGATCCGGAAGTTAATTTGATGGTGATGAGGTAAGACCTTGTATTTTCCGCACGTGCCGAAGGCGGCGCAGAAAAGTAAATGGAGACATTTTGGCAGGTATGTGAGAGTTTTGCAGCAGAGGAGGAGGGTAGGCAAATTTTGAGCAGACTGAGGTCTTGGCGGGGGAATTCCACTCTCTCTTGCAACGGGAGAATTCAGGTTCTTTTAGTGTTCTTGTTTTTCGTATTTCGCTTCCTGTATCGCTTGCTTGTAACTCTTCGAAATTATGTGAATGAAATAACTCCTAATAGCTAAAAAACTCTCAGTTATTTAGGATTTCCCTCGTTGTGGATTGGATTGGTTTGTTATTCTAGGATATCCAAGTTCTTTGCAGGTTGGAGACCTTACAGATGTACCTGTATCTGTTTTGTTTATTAGCTGACAAATTAATTGGATACACTGTAGGTTGATTTTCTCAACCAAGCGGAGTTGTTGAACACAAACAGATTGGAAAAGAACTACACTGACATCCGAAGTCGAAAATGAATTATTTGCATGAAATTCCAGCAACTGAACTTCACCTGCTGGGGTTTTGATTTCGCTTTGTTGGTTGTGCTGAAGAAAGGGTGGACACAAGGACAGCTCCCTGCTTATGCTAGCTGAAGCTGCAAAACATCAGACTACCATTGTTCCAATCCATGAGCCTCAACAAACTTCTGCTTTTCCTTTAACTTTGCAAACAATTTTGCTTCTGCACAAAATTGGACTTGGGCTCATTGGTAGTCTAGTTTTCCGATCTGTATGGCCAGTCGGTTTGTCCCGTAAGAATAGTTCAGGTGTGCATAAATTAGCTTAGATATTCACAGATATTAAAAAAAAAAAAAAAAAAAAGGAGAAAATTGAACAAACCATCCTCTAAATTATGAGATTTGTAACAATTACACCCTTAAATAATTGGTTTGATCAATTACATTCCTTAAAAGTTTGACAAATTTTGCAATCTACTCCCAAATTAAACACAATTGTCATATCCAAAAAAAGTGTATTCCTCCTCCAACTTTCAAGCTTCAATCTCAGTCTCTCACCTCAAGCTTCAAGCTTCATTTTGTTGAATTAGTAGATTTTAATCGTGTTTTTTACTAGCTATTTATAGATACTACACTCACTTTTCCTTTTTTTTTCCTCAAATAATGTTTTAACATACTTCTTTTGGCGTTATTGTGTTGAAAGTTAGTTTGTAATTTCTCATGTTGTTATGTGAATGGGAACGAGATGACTTTGGGTCATTCTAGGAGTCCCCCATAGTCATTGGAATAGATAATGCTTCATTAAATGCATCTACTTTTATTAGGAGTCCCCCATAGTCAACAATGAATTCATCCTTTTCTAACCTTTCTTGTTGCCATCTCTTTCCAACCCTTCTCCCTTTGCTTCTTCTCGGTTCGGCAATTTTAAAGTTTTAAGGATGGAAGGTGACAAGCTTCCTATTTCTTCTTCTCTTTCTTTTCTTCTTTGTCTATCTTTCTTCTTTCTCATCTTTTCATATTCACCTTTACCTCACCCTTTGATGAAAGAATACCCTAATTTTTCTCCTTCATCCAAATTTTTATTTTATTTTTCAAACTTAGCCAAACAAAGGAAGTAAGTCTCAATCTCCCTTGGGTTATTATGGATTTTACAAAAATGGCTGTTTATGCTTTAATGTTTTTTTAGAGAGAGGCCAAAAACAAAGAAGGAAGTTGAAACTAAATAAATAAATAATATGTTTTAATTTAAAGAAAAATATGTTATTGACTTGTGTTGAAAAAGAAAAAGACTTACTTCACATTTTAATAAAAAAAAATCTAATATATATATATATATATATACTCTTTTTAGAATAGAGGAAATTTCTCTAAGAAATAGTACTTCAATTCATCTTTTCTTTCTACTTGACACTGCCCAATGACAGTGACATGATAAGTCATGCTGTCAATGTGTATAGTGTAGGTAGACGTGTGAAGTGGATGCAAAATTTAAAAGAAACTTGTTTTGATCCATAAAGGATAAAATCGACTGACTAAACTGCTATAAATGTGGTTCGGTTTTTCCCTCTAGGCAGTTCGGTGGTGGTTTTTTTTATTTGATATCGATAAAAAAAAAAATGATTTGACTTCGATTTTACACAATAATCGAGTCGAACCGAACCGCTTGCACTCCTAACTTTTATAGATAGATGCTTCCTAACAAGTTTAAATTGGCTATCTTCAATGTTCTCTAATCACCTATGAATAGAAGTTCTAAAAAATTGGTGAATAGAGCAAATTGGACTATTAACCCAAATGGTAAGAGTTAGCTAAGTATGAGATTATATTCATTATCCAAATATTCTTTTTATATGCATAGGTAGAGTAGTACGAGATTCCAATTAATAACACAATTATATTTATATGCATAGGTTTCGAACACGCTTCAGTGAATAGTCAATATTCAATAACACAATATACAAAAACAAAACAAAAAACAAAAATATGTTTGTTTTTTTTTTTGTTTGAAATTGGAGAGAAGGACCACAAACTTTTTATAGAGGGTACAATTTTTCTCAAATAATATGAGAGTCAAATATCGATTATCAAAATCAAACTCATGACGACGAAATTGAAATAAATTACAATCAATCAAGATAACCAACACACCACTAACCCAGTCGGTAAAACAAAAATGTATATTGAAAGTATGTTTATAATACTTACGGGTAAAAAAATAAAATAGGGAAATCATATTAAATGTCTACTTCCCACAAAATATTTGAGAAAACGTGGAATTAAAATTGATGTCTATTTTAGATATTGGGAAAGAAGTGATAAAACATTTCCACCATTTATGCCATTTTCAATTAATCAACATTTTAGGAATTAAAAATTAATAAACTATTTCACCCTACCATTTTAGGAATAAGAATCGTTTCTAAAATTAATAAACTATTTCACACCACCATTTTAGGAATACAACAATTACACAACCATTTGCTCAACTAATTATATTAAAATAACAAAATTGTAAATTAAATTTAACAATATCGTATTATATCTAACATTTTTTATCATATAATTTACCAAATAATCTTATAAATCATCATATTCATTCATTATGGTATGATAAACAAATCCTATATTGGAGTCTCTCTACAAAAAAAAAATAATAATCGCACACGTCAATCATCATCTGCAAAATCCAATTTGGAGTATGCAAAATTGAATTGCATGGATTAGGATCATCACGTTCGTTTGTAAGTGAAAAATCCCAACATTGTCGATCGCCATGTTCTAGGTTTGTCACGATAGACACCACATTCTAGGTTTGGCATGATAGGTTTCATCTTACTCTTGATGATCATCGTCGTTGTTTAGCCTGCTCAATAACCCAAGAAGTCGTTGTTCTGTTTCTGGAACTTGCAATTTTGGGAAAGTCCATAAAAAAATCATGGAAGTCCCATCGATCATGATCTTGTTTAATGAGATTTTGAGATCATGAGTGGAATATACTCAAATTACAAGACGGTCATGGAGATCACTCATAGGACTACAATATTCCAACTGATATCGCTTATCAAATGAGGCCTTGAGTTTGACGAAAATTTTAAAGCCAATAGCATATCACTTTATAAAGATGGGTCTGACAAAGACAAGCCTATAACACGAAAGAAGGATAGGGATGTACAGTGGATGTACAACGCCTTAGTTTCCTCATTAGCTTCTTATATCACATTTTGGAGGCTAAAGACCTTTACCATTCCAAAACATCAATAATGACAATGGATAGACATTGCACGTACGAATTTTATGTTGTGATATTTTAAATTTTAAGTATATCATATCATTTGAATAAATCACATAATATGTACCCGTATGGAAGTAAATGTATGAAATTTTTTCACAATTTGGTAAAGAAAATCTTTTAAATTTTAAAACTTTTCAAAACCAATCACAAACGTAATTTTCTTTCGTTTTCAAAATTAGAAATTAGAAATATTATTCTTTATCAAAGATTTTTTTTTTCTTTTTTTTTATTATTATTATTTATTTACAAATTATATATCTTTCATGGTAGTTACAACAAGATCTTATTTTAAAAATTTTAACAAAAAAACAATTTATAAATTAAATGGGCATTTTGGTCTATTACATATTTAATTAATTAATTACCTATATTTTAAAAAATCAAATTAGACATTCATTTTAAGTCTAATTATTTTTAGACATTTTTTTATTATATTTTCCAAATTTAGACATTTACCTGGTTTGCCCATATGTTAACTCATTTAACTCTATGCATTAAAGCAACTCAATCCATATATTTTCGAGTTGAGTTAAAAAATTGGATTTTTTTGTTGCATTTGTCTCCTTTTTCATCTTTAAGGTCATGCCCATAGTCCATAGATTTATAATACATATAATATTCATAGTTCGGGTTGAGTTGAACAAGCCAAAATTTTTCCAACAACTCAATTTGAAGAAACTTACAAAATTATAGTCTAACCTAACCTCATAAAAATTATGGATGATAAACCGAAAATCAACAAAATCAAACTGGGCCAAACTGATTCATTGAATTGATTCGAGTTTTTCACATAATATTGGATATATCGATTTTTATTTTGAGAAAATTGAAAGTTATTGATCTAACAACTAATTATTTTTATTTAATTTGATTATAAATTTTGAGGATCTTTTAAGAAAAGAACATTCAAATATGGGTTGGAAGTAAAATAACGAAGTAAAATTGTAAAAAAAAAAAAATGTAAGGAAGCCAAAAAAATCGAGCCAATGATTTTGTCCTTTATTGGACATTGAATCAATTCTCGATTTGGCCTAAAAATTAAGAAAACCAAACCAATATCACCCTTAATAAAAATTATAACTCAATCCAAGTTACTTCAGTTGTCGGTTTTTATTCATACAATCGTAATCCAAATAGGGTTTCGGTTCGATTTTTTTTAAAGTACAAATTGAGAGAGGGAGACCAACAAATCCCAGTACTACTACTTTCAAATAATAGAGAGAAATACTGATTTTCCAGCTCGAACTTATAACTGTGGAATTAAGATGGATTTAACACCAAACAAGATAATCAATTGCGTCACAACTCATTCGATTTCGGTTCGATTTTTTTTTTAATACACTCTTAATCCAAATAGGCTTTCGGTTCAGACCTACCGGATGCCAATATGAACCGGTGGAGCTTCATTCGACAAAACTGGGACCTTAACTTTCCTTTTCTCTATACCTCAAATCGATTCAATGATCAATCCCATTGATTCGAGCCAATCCATGAATCTCAATATCTAAATCTTCTGTTTGTTTGTTCAATTCGCTTCACAAAGCACTGAAATCTTGAAATCGATTCTGTTTGTTCGAGCTGTGATCGCTCTCTCATGGCCAACGTATCAGTTGCAGCGGAATGGCAGCTCCTCCATAATCGCTACTACCGGAAGCCGGAGCTCTATCCTATGAGATGGAAGCATCTTGATCTTGGCCGGAATAAGGTTGCCTGTGCTCCGTTTGGCGGTCCCATCGCCATAATCCGCGATGACTCCAAGATCGTTCAGCTCTACGCAGAATCCGCCCTCAGGAAGCTACGGATCTTCAACTCTGCAGGTGTTCAGCTGGCGGAGACCGTTTGGCGGAATCCTGGGGGACGGTTGATCGCCATGTCGTGGACCGATGATCAGAATCTGGTCTGTGTGGTGCAGGACGGCACTGTTTATCGCTACAACATTCATGCTGAGCTTCTCGAACCTAATTTTTCGATGGGTAAGGAGTGTTTTGAGCAGAATGTAGTGGAATGTGTGTTTTGGGGCAATGGAGTTGTGTGCATAACCGAGGCTTATCAGATCTTTTGCATATCGGATTTCAATAATCCGAAATCCTGTAAGCTTTCGGACCCGGGAATTGATGATTTGCCACATTGTATGGCGGTAATTGAGCCGAAATACACCATGTCCGGGAATGTGGAGGTGTTGCTTGGAGTTGGGGAGGCGTGTGTGATAGCGGTTGAGGAGGATGGAGTGCAGCGCCTCGGTGAGGGTGTGCTCGAAGGGCCGCTGCAGAGGATGGCCGTTTCCTTAGATGGAAAGTGGTTGGCTGCGTTTACTCACGACGGGAGGCTTTTGGTTTTGACTTCGGACTTACAGAAAACTATTCTTGATCGTGAATGTGAGGTTAGCAATGTGTTTTTTGCAATTTGAGATTGTTTTTACGAAATGGATAAAAGTTATATAAAATGCCAGTCCTCTTCTATTTTGTTGCTCGTACTTGAGCATAATGACAACTCTCCTCGCTTGATATATATATATTTTTTTTGATTTTTTGATGATCGGGAATCAGAGTTTCACTCCCCTATACTTGGGGGCACCCACGCCCATACCAAGGCTCGAACTCGAGAGACAACAAGAAATTTTACAATTAACCTAAACTTATAGGTCGTGAACCTTGAAAGTCCCTTGCCTCAACCAATGAGACTTGTCCCTTGGGGACTAACTCTCCTCATTTGATTGGAATGAGTAATGTTTGGGTTAGATTTTCTCTAGAATATCCTTTATTTGAAATCAAGATGATTCCACGTTTTATCCTATTCTCCCATCTCCCTGATGAAAAGCATGGTGGAATAGGACAATTAGTTTGTTTAGTTTACAAGCATTCGCTCATTTGGACTTTTTTGAAGTTCTCCATTTATCATTGCCATGTATTTGTCTTTTGTTTTCTTGAATGGATTGGACTTTGATCATGTTTATTCATGTCTGTGTCTTGTTGTATGGTTGCAGTCAGCTCTTCCTCCAGAGCAGTTAGCTTGGTGTGGAATGGACAGTGTACTTCTTTATTGGGATGATATGCTTTTGATGATGGGTCCAGATGGAGATCCGGTTCGTTACCTGTATGACGAACCAGTCATTCTTATTCCCGAGTGTGATGGGGTGAGGATATTGTCTAATACCAGTATGGAATTTCTTCAAAGAGTACCCGACTCCACAGAAACAATCTTCAGGATTGGAAGTACATCTCCTGCAGCTCTTCTGTATGATGCGTTGGATCATTTTGACAGACGTAGTGCAAAGGTAATGACAATGTTACTTTTCCCCCTTTCTTCTGAAAAATGTTGCGTTGTTTTACCGATTCTTAGAAGGTGGATGACCGGCTAAAATTTGTTCCCTAACTAATATCCTTTAGTAATTTTACAATGAGGATAAAAAAGCTTTCTCTTTTGAAATCTATTAAGGATATACTGCTGGAAGAATCAAACCAAAAAATTATCTTAAAACAAACCTATGTTACTACTGGACATTTACATCCAAAATGAACAATAAGTCGATACAAATATAAATCACATTTTACCAATTTCATTCTCATTTACCACACAGTCATTTCTAGGCTTCCCATTCCCATATACTATATGCCCTCCAAGAGAATTTTTGAGGATAGAGTTACTTGAAATAAAAACTCGGGGCCATCTCTTCTCTGGATGCCGGTTTGCTAGAACATTTTGGGAGTACATATTAAGCATCTTCAACTGGACCACTACTGTCCCCTTTGACCCCCCGACAATGATTGAATAATGAATACTTTCTGGGAGGTCACCCCTTCAGGAACAGAGCGAAAAGCCTATTGGAGTACTTTGTTAGAGCTTTCCTTTGGCCTATATAGAATGAACGCAACAGGTGGATCTTTCACGACAAAGAGTCGTCTTTTGTATCTTTTATGGAAAAAATTGTGTTCATAGTTGTATCTTGGATAAAAAGATCCCCACTTTCCTCTGCTTATAGCTTTCTTACTACCCTCCTCGTTAATTGGAGTGGTCATTTGTAATTGCTCATGTGGCTCCTTTTCTTTCATTTCATCCATCTATGAAATTGTTTCTTCTCAAAAAAAAAAAAAAAAAAAAAAAAACAATAAAAACTCAATGCCTGTTTCACATTTGGTCTCACTCAACTACATTTTATTTTCTATATATATTTTTAAAGTTTACTTGAATTTTTTTTTTTTTGATAGGAAACGAAACTTTCATTGATGAATGAAAATTACAAAAGGTTAACTATAGCATATTACAAAAAGCTTTGCCAATGCGAAAGTAAAGAAGAAAAACTATAATCTTTGAAAAGATGTAAAGAATGAGCCCAAGTTAATGCGAGTGTAGTAATAGACTCAAAAACATCAATTCTCTCGTGAACAACTTCTTCAAAGAGCATAGCATTTCTCTTTCTCCAAATGGTCCACCAGAAGGCAATAACAAAAGTCTTCCATAAAGTCTTCTTCTCTTCCTTAAAAGGGTGTCCTTCAATAGCATAAAGGACTAAATCTTGAATGTTTCCCGGTAATGTCATGTTCCAGTTGAAAGCATTGATAATAAAAACCCATATCCTTTTAGCCTCAATACATTGACTGAATAGATGATAGTGGGTTTCTTGATCCGCGTAGCACAAAATACAACAATTTGGGGAGATGGAAAGGCCAGGAGCCCTGCGTTGGAGTTTATCGTTCGTGTTAAGGATTCCATGACTCAATTCCCAGGTGAAAAATTTGACTTTTTTGGGCTGGGACCACTCCAGATTTCTCTGTACAAATCAATCTTGGCACGTGGACATTTGGTAGCAAGCTGATCAAGTAGTGATTTGGTTGAGAAAGAGCCCGAAGACTCAAGATCCCATCTCCAACTATCCGTTCCGATGCCCGGTGTAATACCTTCCATATCATTCAGAAACGCAATCCACTCACAAATCTCTTCATCTTTTAGATGTCTTCTCAACTTGATATCCCATGTCTTAGTGTTGGAGTCCCACAATGAGGCGACATTTTCATTCTTGTTGAGGGATAAGCTATAAATGGCTGGGAATTTCTTGCTCAATTCAATTGTGTTGCACCATTTGTCAATCCAGAAATTGGTCAGCTCTCCATCCCCAATCATGATGGAGGAGTTGCTATAAACAAGGTGCTTCCATCTATCAATATCTTTTCACGGGCCTTTTGAGTTTCTAATGCCTCTAGTACCAACTTTGTTGGAATCATTAGCAACACCATATTTAGAAGCAATACAATTTCTCCAAAGAGCATTTGTCTCGTCATGAAATCTCCAATGCCATTTTGCCAAGAGAGAAATATTCTTCTTGTGGATATCCACAATACCCAAACCACCTTGTTCAGTTGGCAAAGTCACCTTTTCCCATTTTAGTAAGTGACTGATATTAGAACCTTCGTTTCCTCTCCATAGATAGTTTCTCATCATCCTTTCTATAGAATTTGTGAACTTAGGGGCAAGAAAAAGCGACAAATAATAAATGGGAATGTTAGATAGCACCGCATTGAGGAGAGTAAGCCGACCACCCTTGGAGATGTGGGATGAGCTCCAGTTATGAAGCCTTTTACCAATTTTCTCAATGATTGGATTCCAGAACTGTACTGATTTGGGATTGCCTTTAAGGGGAAGTCCAAGGTAATCTGTAGGTCATTGTTCAATCTTAAACCCATAAGGGGCAGCAGCTTGGGTAGCCTCGGCTGGGTCCATTCCAAGAGACAGGAAAGAGGATTTTAGGTAGTTAAAAATTAAGCCTGATGAAGCCTCAAAAGATTTTACAATTTGCATCATATTTTCCATAGAATCCTTTTTCAATGATGAAAAAAGAATTGTGTCATCAGCAAAAAGTAGGTGTGTCATAGTCAATCTATTTTCCCCTGTGCCAAGTTCAAAGCCCTCAACGAGACCCCTATGTTTAGCCACTTCCAATTGGCGACTAAGGCAGTCCATAACCAATACAAATAAGAAGGGCGAGAGAGGATCACCCTGTCTGAGCCCTCGAGTAGCAAGAATTTTCCCCCTAGATTTCACATTTATGATGATGGAAAAATTAGTGGAAGAAATGCATCCTCTAATCCATTTTCTCCAGACAATGCTGAAGCCTTTAGCTCTCAAAATGTTATCCAAAAAATCCCAGTCAACCATGTCAAACGCTTTTTCAATGTCAAGTTTTAGGACCACACCCTTCATATGTCTTCTATCCCATTCATCAATAAGTTCATTTGCAAT
>JBBMKA010000022.1:5818393-5831535 GCA_037833695.1 Sechiopsis laciniata | reverse complement strand
GCATTAATCTTACCGTTTTCAAAAAAATCATTGAACACAGTCAGAATATCTTTCTTAAGAGTGTTCCAAGATTTTTTAAAAAACTCTGCCGTGAATCCATCTGGCCCTGGTGTCTTGTTAGTACCCAAATCATTAACTGCTCTCAGGATCTCAGCTTCTGTAAAAGGAGTCTCCAGTGAACTTCTTTGTTGACTAGAAATGGGATCCCATTCCTCAAGAACTGGAAAGGGGGCTCTCTTCTGTTTCTTAGTGTAAAACCTCTTGTAGAAGGAAATAAATTCATTCTCGATATCATGATCGGTGACCAAGCTGATGCCTTGTTGAGAAGTAACTTCCATAATCGTACTCCTTCTTCTATTGGCAGCAACACATCTACGAAAGAAGCTAGTGTTCTCGTCGCCAAGGGCAAGCCAATGAGCCTTTCTTCTTTGAATCCAAATGGACTTTTCTCTTGCACAAGTAGTCATAATTTCTGCTTTTGCTTGTATACGCCTGTCAATATCCTCTTTTTCCAGATTATAGGCCTCTTCCTTAACATCAATAGCAGAGGTGATTTCTTTTAGCTCATAACATTTAGCTTTATGGTTTCCATATGTCTCAATATTCCAAGCCTTGATCATCTGTTTGAAGCTCTTTAGCTTTTGAATAAAACCATGCCCAGGCCATCCAACCATCAAGTTTTCATTCCACCATTTCTCCATCAAACCTTTAAAGGATTGATGCTCCATCCACGTATTGATAAATCTGAAAGGAGTCAGACCCCATTTCTCTTTTCCCAAATTAAGGCATAAAGGGAAGTGATCAGATGTAATTCTTTCAAGTCGTCGAGCAGTGACAGAGTCAAATTTGGCTGTAACGTTCCCAGAGATCAGGAATCTGTCAATAAGAGTCAGAGTGGGGGGGCTTCTGCCACTAGTCCAGGTGTATTTACCATTCACAAGGGGGACATCAATGAGGCTATGCAAATCAATAAACTGATTGAACATCTTCATACCCCTGTTTGGGTTTGCTCCAGTAGATTTCTCCCACGACCATCTGGTGATGTTAAAATCTCCTCCAATAATCCAATTTGGATTATACTTCAAGAAGAAAGCTCCCAATTCGTTCCACAACAGGTCTCTTTCATTGCAATCGTTAGGACCATGTACACCTGTGACCCAGAAATCAAACCCATCATTTAATTCGAGATGAAGAGAGATAGAGTGTGTACCTTTGATAATTTCGATATCTTTGAACAATGACTCATTCCATACAATGACAATACCCCCCGATGAATCCTTAGCATCTAAAGTGCACCAAGCCAGATTTCTAGAGCTCCAGAATGATTTAACAAAGGACTTGTCCATTGAAGCTCTTTTAGTTTCTTGTAAAATGATAATGGCCGGATTATGAGCTTTAAAAAAGTCCTTAATCAATGCTCTTTTCCCCCATAGTCCCAATCCTCTAACATTCCAAGAGATAATCTTCATGATAAACCAGTGGGCCCATAGATCTGTTCTGAGACAGATGATGAATCATAGTTAACAGAAGATTTCAAATTTTCTAGCTCCCTCTTCCAACTTTTTTGCTTCTTCTGAGATGTGTTTTGTCCCTTATTCGCTGGCATTGGAGCAATGTAGAGTTTATTCTTAGCAAGCCATGGAAAGAAATAAGGAATAAGGGAAGCAACTTCATCAGGGATCTCGGCTTCGAGAATTTCATTCCATCTCCTCTTGACACTATCCATCATCCTGCGAACAATCATTTGAGAATTATCAATACGTAATGGCGCTGGTTCCTCCATCAAATGATGGCCACTCTGTTCTGTGCAACTAGCTTCAATTTATGCCAATATCGATTCTTGGGGAATGGCCAAAGCTCGGTCACTTCTAGGGGTTCTCCCGGGGATGAACAGCCTACATCAGACTCGGAGAGAGGAAAAGGGTTGTTGGTAGAGTGTTTGGTCCCCGTAACCAAAAGAGCTGGTTGATTGTTAATGACAATAGGTTTTCCAGCAGTAAAAGGGTGGGGAAGTGGTTTTTTAGGAGCAGGTGTTTGTTTTTGGGTAATAAAATGAGTGGTTAATTTTTTGTTATTATCCAAAGCAGGTTCAGAGAGGACAATAGCTGACGAGGATAGTCTCGAATACTGTGAGAGGTGGGCCTCAACGATAGGTGGAGAGAGAATGTTTGTGTGCTCATCTGAAAAGGATTGGACAGGTTGTACCTCACTGACTGGTTCCAATTGATATGGAGAAGGAGAAACTGTGGTAGTGTCAGAGAGAACTGGTCTGTACATGGCTCTGCATCTTTTCTTTTTCGAGACTTTAACCAATTCCGTAGAGTCAGCGCGTGGAGCATCGGTGGCGCGTGGTATATGCATTCTCATCGGAGGCTTTGGCTTTGGGTGAACGGACTTGGACGACGAGTTTGGCAGTGAAGGTGCGCAAGTTGCCAGTTCAACGACAGAGGTCATCTCTTCAGCTTCTTTCAAAGGGATCTCACCATAGATGTTTAAGGAATAGCCATTGCTCTGTTTTCCAATAAAGAAAGGGTCCACCCTGACACGAGTGGTAGCCGACGATGAAGAAGGAATGTGGATTGTAGCTGGTATGAAACCATGGTGGTTAGATTTCACCTTGATCATCACCTCCATCAGATCGATCCTCTCCAGAGTCTTCCTTGCTGTTTCAATGTAGCCTCCACATTCATTTCCAATGGCTTTAAAATTTTGAATCGTCCATCTTTCAAGAGGAAGATCTCGAATCTTAATCCATCCACCATAGCTAGCTACCTGTGGGTTGGCTAGGAGATTTTCCGCACTATATTCCATAAAACGAACCGCGAACCTTCCAAAGTGATACCAGTTCCGAATCTTTGATATGGTGCAGGCATGAGTTCTGTCAATGTAAGACATTAATGCCTTATCAGGGAGCAGGGGAGTGATAGCGGCATCATCCGACAAGAATCATGAAAGCACCTTCTCTGAATAATGACAGTGGATCTCTGTTTTTCCCACGCTCTTCTTTCAAACAACTTTTCTGAGCTAGTTAAATTCAATGCTTCTCTGAATGAGGATGGTCGGTTGTTGGAGTCACTGGTGCAATAAAGTTTCCTTACATTCCTTTCAATAACTTTCACTTCAATGAATGCCTTGAAGCTTCTGTAGAAGTCATTCCAGCTGTGACCATCGTTACCCGCTGGAATAAAGATTTTACTTGTAGCCCCGTTCGGATCGATCTTGTGAAACTCAGCACTATATCCCCTCCTCGAAGAAACTTTCTCTATCCAGTGAACAGAGCCGCCAGTTCTAAGTTGGTAGAAAAACTTTTGATTTAGAGGATAATCTTTCAGTCTGTTGAATGTTTCTGTGACCCATTCCAGTGTTCTTTTCTCCAAGTTTAGAAAGAAACTTCGGTCTTTTAGTTCTTCAGTAATGCGGATTTGAGTGGGGATGTCTGTGTCTTGTGTAAAGGTGAACTTCTTCCTTCCAATCCATAGAGATGTCTTCGGATAGGCCATCGAAATACTCCGACAGAGACATTAGGGGTGGTCGAAGGATGGGGAGGAAAGAGGGTGGATGAGGAGAGAGGAGAGAGCGGGGGGCATGTTGAATCTCGATCTAACATACTTCATCTGATAAACTTGTGTCTGGGAGTCTGGGACTTCGATATCAATTGGCATAAATAAAGTTTGTTCTATTTCATTTGGGATTCCTTGAGTTTCATGTCTCTCACCCCTTTTCATTCCTTTTCAAGTTTACTCGAAATAGAAATCAGTGCTGTTTTATAATGGGAGTTTTTAGACAAAGAATTATAATGCTATTTTTAATTTTAGTTTTGGAGCTACTTTCTTTTAGCTGGGCGTGTGTGGAAATTCATCTTCTTGATTGTATTGGTACAATGGTACCTATGAAAGACAGTGAAATACTTTTTATGATTCGTTATTATTCACTTAATTTAATTATCAATATTATGTTGACCAGGCAGATGAAAACTTAAGGCTGATACGTCCAGCATTACATGAAGCTGTTGAAGCATGTGTAGATGCTGCTGGCCATGAATTTGACATTTCTCGGCAGCAGACCCTGCTAAGAGCTGCCAGCTATGGCCAAGCCTTTTGCAGGTCAGTAATTATAATGTTACATTTTAATTATTTTTTGATCTTGCTTGTTCTTATTCTTTTTCTTGTAAACGAGGGAAATTTCTCTCTAATTTAAATAGGTAGGTGCCGACTATTTTTACTTATTATTTGGTAATAATACAATTAAGTGGTAGTATGTTTGAGGATTAAGTATAATGATCCCTCCAAACAAGCACAAGCTTAGCCTATTTAACCTGTTTATAGGTTGGTACATTGTTTGCAGTATGCCATGTGGTTAGAACAAAAAGTGCCTTTCTAAGTTTTTTGTGTTGTTTTTTTACCCTGCTTGATTTATTCCAACCGATGTAACTCCTTTATCCAGGTTTTTGGAGGATGCCTTAACCTTTTACATCTTTCACCCTTCAGTGAAAGTTGTTTCTTTTAAAAAATATAAAGATCTTTTTATGTTATCTCTGATTTTGCTCTCCATAATGAAATCCAGTTGGCTTTGGCAGCAATTTTAATCGGGAACGAATACAAGAGATGTGCAGATTATTGCGAGTTTTAAATGCTGTTCGCAACCCAGATATAGGCATCCCTCTGAGTATACAACAGTTTAAGGTCCTCTATGATTGCTGATAAGAGTTTCCAGTTTCTTGAAAACTTGAACTATAATGGATCTTTATACTAAATAAACTTGTTGCTTTCAGCTTCTTACACCATCTGTTCTGATTGCTCGTTTGATCAATGCCCACCAACACTTGCTTGCATTACGGGTTTCTGAGTACCTTGGTAGGAGTCAGGTGAATATAATCCTATAATTTGTGATATGGGGATTTTTCGTGTTTCTTGTATTTTGCTTTGCGTCCCCATAGCTGTGAAAATCATAAAAAGTGCTTCCTGGTTTAAACTTATTCTTATAGAACTTTGTAGTTTATATAGAAATTATGCTATTCATGTTCGAATGACTCGTGCTAAAATTAAGTCTTTAATTAGACGTAAGAGGCACACAAAAAAGAAAAATAAATGTATACTTTGAGGAGTTATAATTCTAGGAAGTACGGGATACATAGCCTAACAAGATTTTAAAGTTGTTACAGCTGGGAAAAATTGCCAATTCTTGCTCCATTTAATATCATTGTCCCCCTCAGTGACTCAATTCAACTAAAATTGAAGCACAAAATTCATAGATAGAATATTTGTACCCATTTTTTGGTCTGTTGCGTATGCTCTCAATTATTTCAACAGATTCTTATTCATTTTATACAGGAGGTGGTGATAATGCACTGGGCATGTTCAAAGATAACAGCTTCAGCTAATACTCCTGATGTCACCCTTCTTGGAGTTCTACTTGATAAGGTTTTATATATTTCAAATATCTACTATTGAGATTCTCTTCTTTTAGTATCATGCAATGGCATTGGATCTGAAATGAACTCTTGTGAAATTCAGCTGAAGTTGTGTAAAGGCATATCATATGCTGCAGTTGCTGGTCATGCTGATAAAATTGGTCGCAGGAAATTAGCTGCTATGCTTGTTGATCATGAACCACGATCCTCCAAACAGGTCTTTATTTCTTTGCATTTCATTTCCTCTTCTTGGATTTTGTTATTTTTTGTCATAAAAAACATTTATATTAAGAGAAAATCTTAGAATGTACAGCAATGTGATTGCCTCCTTTAAGAGGGATTTTCTCTTCCCCTGCCCCTAGGTTGTTTGGTTGGACATGAGAGTGCTTTCTTTGGCAAACCAAGCTTGTTTGGTTGGACAGTACAGAAGAAATTTCTTGGATGAACCTAAAGAAAGGTCTCTTATCCAAAAAAAAAAAGAACCTAAGGAAAGGTCAGATGTGCTAAAATGAATGATTAGAAATGAGTGATTAGAAATGAGAAGTTATTTTAAGCAATTAGAAATGAGGAGTTATTTTTAGTAGTTAGAAATGAGGAGTTGTTTTGAGTAGTTACAATAGCTTGTTTGGATATGGTTTTTTGTGTAGTTAGTAAATGCTCAATGTAAATCCTCTTTAAAATTGACAAACAAACACCCCCTTAGGGTCCTAGAAAGCTTCATCACTCGGGACTACCCCCAAAGGAGGTCCAAAATATTCCAATGGCATTTACTAACCAAGCTAGATAGAGCTCCTCCATCTTTCCTTTGATGTACTCAATACTGGCAGTTTAGCTTTTGAACATTCATTTTCAAACAGCAAGATTGGTTCAATCAGGCTGAGGATTCTTAAAATGGACATGATTGGTTTCTATGGTTGTCAATGCTACCACATCCTTTGAATGTATATCAATACATATTTTTTATACTGTGGAAAGGGGAATTGTAGTTGAAAGAGAAATAAATCATTATTATGAAAATATCTATCATGTAAACTCGTTTCCTTTTTCCTCTTTTTCATTTTTTCCATTTAGGTACCTCTCTTGTTAAGCATAGGAGAAGAAGACACAGCATTAATCAAAGCAACTGAAAGTGGCGATACGGATCTTGTTTATCTTGTTCTCTTCCATATCTGGGAAAAGGTAACTCTTCCATATATGTACGATTTCTTGCGACACTTCTGCAGATAGAATGAGTCTAAGATATGCATTAACAAAAAGCCCCAAGTGGTTTTTCAAAAAATAAAAACGTCAAGTGAACGTTGGGTTGAGCTAGTGGTTAATAAAGGTATTAGGGGTTAGAGAGAATGGCTTTATCTATGGTAGCTACCTACCTAAAAGTTAATTTTCTTGACAGCCAAATATAGAAGAGTCGAACAATTATCATGTGAGATAAGTTGAGTTGCGTGTAAGCTAGTTAGACACTCACAGATATCTAAAATAAAAAAGAAGCTCCAAGTGATTTATATTACTTTTGAATAGATTGCATGTTCCAATGAATGCTTGTTTTTTTATATTAAAAAAAAAACTTATGAATAGTATGCATAATTGGCTTTGATGCAGAGGCAACCATTGGAATTCTTTGGAATGATACAAGCCAGAACTCAAGCACGAGATTTATTTATAACTTATGCCCGGTATGTACAAACATTTCTACTCCTCCAGTTATAAATTTGATGCCAAAAGCTTCATACTTTATTTTTTATTGCAGATTTTTCAATTATTACTTTGAGATTAGCTTTGCCTTTATTTAATCTATGAGTGAATTTCTCGTTGTTTTTATTTTTTCTTTTAACTTGAGGATTTCTCGTCCTCCACTATATTTTCTATATTTTGATCTTGATGTAAACTTTTTTTTCATTAAAATACATGAACTACAATATGAAGTTGGAGTCTGAAAATCTGTGGTCTAACAGTAACTCATTTAATATAACAGTTGTGATAAGTACACACATATAGTTTAAAAAAAGCAACAATTGTGAGTGAATATGGTCTGGTACCTATGGCTAGACCAATAAGAACCGACGAACAGTATTCTGATTATGAATCGTTGCAAATTGAAAGGTTACATAGGTTGCAATGGAAATATCATTTTTCTTCCTTGCATGCTTTCACCAATGGGTTGGGTTACATTAATTTTTTTTTCAGGTATCAGATGGAAAATAAAATGAATATAATATTTTCAGACTGTCCATAGGGCTCATAGATGTGAACAATAAAAAATAACATGGATGCAGATGCTGATTATGACACTACGAATATCTTACTCTAGATCTTCCAAACTGTTAATGTTTATTTAATTCGTTGCTGGTCATTAATTGTATGGCTTAATGGGGGCATGGATCCATGACCTCTTCTCTTGTTTTTTTTTTTTTGAGCTCGTCTTTTATTTAAAATGCACTTGTAATTGGGCAACGTACTTTTATTTGCTTGACTGATTATTCTTTTTCCTTCAGGTGCTATAAGCATGAATTCCTCAAGGACTTTTTCCTGTCAACTGGACAACTTCATGTACGTTTTATGTTCAATATTTGGTTGCATCTTTATTGTTGTTTTATTCTAGTCCATCAGTTTAAGTTTTTGGATTGATTTATAATTTCAACATTGTATCACGGGTTCAAACTGTCAAGTCATTTGTTTCATCCCTAACTAATATTATTTTTCACTTTTGTTGAGTAGTTCAAATTTTCAAGCCCACCAGTGAAAGTAAGTGTTGGTTTATATAATTAAATTTACCTCGGGTGATTTAACATTTATTTTTTTCAATTTAAATGTTGAAACACATCTCTCGAGTTAGTATTTTTTTATGGATTATAGAAACCGTAGATCTGTTGCCCTTTCAGAACTAGGTTTTTAAAGAAGGCTACTCACCAAAAAATACCCACAAGAGGATAGTCCACGAAGGGATGCATGTTCCTTTCAGAACTAGTTTTGTGAATGAAGGCTACATTCTTCTTTTGACCTTGTCTACGTGTGGGTTTAACACAGTAGACAAAATCCAGAATTTGAAATTCTACGTACTGCCTTCCTCCTAACTACCGCTTCCTCTTTAAATATTCAAGCATAGGACCAACTTTCGTTCAGTCTATCTGTTTATTTCGAATGAAATTTTTTTTAGTTTCTTTGAAAGAAAAAGATAAAGATAAAGAAAAATGAAGTGCGTCAAAATGGCCTCCCTTTGGATCTGATCAGCCATGTTGATACCTTCATGAGTCTGGGACTGAGGACCAAACAGAAAACCTTATTCTTTGAATATTTGCGCTTTCCTATGGCTAATTTCATATGGATTTAATTTCCTACAGGCCTTGACAATCAAATGTTGTAGGATCAGGCGATTGTTCCATGAGAATTGTTGAGATGTGTGTAAGTTGATCTGAACACTCATGGATTTAAAAAAAACACCGAGCTAAAATCAAGGGTTTACTTGGAATTTCATCTTTAGTCCTGAGCAGTGAGATGGACGAAAAGGGACAAAGACATCTCTTAAAACTCAAATTCTCCTGCCCTCTTTCTGGTTAAGACAATTTTTTCTTTAACCTAAACAAGACGCACCTTTTCGATAGGAATTATTTTGTTCCATCAATGAAAGTCTATTGTATCCTATAAAAAAAACAAGATGCACCTTCGATCAGATAAGACAGTTAAAGATAACCACGATTTTTCATTAGTATGGAACGACACTTCAAGGTCCATTCTCCTATCCTCATTCTAATACAACTTATTTATTATTACAGGAGGTAGCTTTTCTTCTCTGGAAAGAGTCGTGGAAGCTAGGGGAAAATCCAATGGCTAGTAAAGGATCTCCACTCCATGGTCCACGCACAAAGCTTATTGAGAAGGCACACAGTCTTTTTGCAGAGACCAAGGAACACGTTTTTGAGTCAAAAGCTGCTGAAGAGCATGCAAAATTGTTGAAGTTAGTATAAGTTTGGGTGTTTTGTTTATGTTTGTGTTTTTTTTCTTAAAAGGAAAACAAAGCAGTACTAAACCATTCTCTGATCTCGTCTGCAGAATACAGCATGAGCTGGAGGTGAGTACAAAGCAGGCCATTTTTGTTGATTCAAGTGTTAATGATACAATTCGAACATGTATTGTGTTGGGAAATCATCGAGCTGCTCTAAAAGTTAAAACAGAATTCAAGGTGTGTGAACTTCTCTTTGCTGTTTCCTTTAAGTTTAAGAAACTTTTTTTATAACTGGTAACCGGAACTTCACCCCACTACATACCCGTGTCATCTGCATTGTGCACTCATCCCAAGGCCCGGACTCGAGAGACAACAAGTATTTTAAAATTAAGCTCACTCGTGGGAAACTATGTGAGAAAAAGCCATTGTATTAACAAAAGGTTTCTGCCCAGCATGGACGTCTTAGATATTTCTTTTGTTCATATGTCTGTTCATTAACACTCAACTGTATTTTTTATGTTATGCCTCAGGTTTCTGAGAAAAGATGGTATTGGCTTAAAGTTTTTGCTTTGGCTACTACAAGAGATTGGGTTGCATTGGAGACGTTCTCAAAGGAGAAAAGACCAGCAATTGGTAAATTTCCAATCAGCCTTCTTTTATCTGCTTTCATGGAGGAATTACTTTTTCCAATCAAAATGACACATATCTTTCATCCTTATTCTGCCTAGATATTGCTGATTCATGTTTTAGAAAAAAAAATTTTACAAAAAAAAAAAAAAAAATCCTTGATTGGCATTGTAATATTTAATTAAGCTTTATATCGTCATTCTCACTCTCTTTTTATTTTATTTTTTTTCTTTTAACAGGCTTCAAGCCATTTGTGGAGGCTTGCATTGAAGCAGATGAAAAGGCTGAAGCAGTGAAATATATTCCTAAACTTGCAGATCTACGAGAAAGAGCAGAGGTACCGAAACATTCTAACCCATGCATTTTATAGCTTCTTTTCGTTCTTTTGACATTTAATTTTTAAGATTAAATTACAAATTTGGTCTCTATTGTTGGAAGAAAGTTAGAATTGAGTCTCTTTGATGAAAGCTAAAAAATAATCCATGTTAGTAATCACTAACAAATAAAATATGTGAGTTAGTTATTTATGTGTCAATGATAACGACATGGGTTGAGTAGTCAACTGGATAAACAATTTGTTGAACACTAATAACTTAATACAACTTTTTTTAAAAAAAATCAACTCGATTTTGTCCAATACAAAGCAACAGACTATTTAATTTGCCTTCAACAAAAGACTACATAATTACACATGAGCTTATCACATATTTGATTCATCAACAATTACGAATAATATGGACCAGTGTTCAGCTTTTATAAAACTGTAGGAACTAAATTCTAACTTTATTTGAATCATAGAGACCAAATTTGTAATTTAACAAAATTCTTAGCATTTAAATCCTAAAATTTCCAAGTAGTGGGACTTGAAAAACCAGAGTTATCTTATTAAATCAAACTTTAAAGTTTAAACACAATCGCCCAATCGGGCAGCTATCAAGCAATATGTGCAAATTGTAAAATCCTGAGTTTGTTTTCGTTTACAGGCTTATGCTCGGATCGGCATGGCCAAGGAAGCAGCCGATGCCGCTTCACAAGCAAAGGATGGAGAATTACTAGGTCGATTAAAATTAACATTTGCGCAAAATTCAGCAGCATCCTCAATTTTTGATACTCTTCGAGATAGACTGTCTTTCCCAGGAGTTTCATAGTGTCACTTTCTTTCCTCATGATCTTATTTGATTTCCCTCCAAAGCATCTGCTGGTGCTTTTTGTGTGCAATTTTTATCAATATGATTGGTGTATATTATGTTTAAATGTCTCACTGATTCGAACTTATGTATTCGATAATTATTCAGGCCCTGCCCTTTTTGGTTTTACCCCTCTCTAAACCTTGTTCTTGTCTGTTTGTATAATACCCTCAGTAACCAACATTTCAAGGATACTTGTTCCTATGTTGCCTAATTGCCGTTAAAATACTCTTTTTTGTTGAAATGTTTGAATTTGATGGAAATTTTATGATAAAATTAAACCAGAAAGGTACAATGTATGTTTCCAGTGCTTGGAAGGTAGATTCTTGTTAGCATAGAGTGATAGAATTGAAACAAAGGTTGTATTGATTTTGATGAAAAATATATAAATTAAAAATCTTAAAAATTGTTGGAAGGCTCAACTTTTATGATTTTTGTATTGTAGTCGTTATCATTAGACTGATACACTTTCTTTTTAAAATTGTTCAAACTATAGGGGTCATGATTTGGATTGGGTTAGAATTTTTGAATGGGTCAATTTGTCAACTCATGCAATCTTATGTACTAGAGTAATTCAACTTAATTCATATATTTTCAGTTGAAATGAGCTATCGAATTGTGTATATTACTTTTCTTTTAAGGCCTAGTTTATATAACTCATAAATCTTTTTATTTTTTTGAGACAATTAGGGAAATGTCTACTTTTTAAATAATTATTTAGTAAATGCCTACAATTAAAAAAATTTTAAATGAGTATCTAAACCTGATTTTTTTATAAATGATGAAATAACTAGTTAAATTGCAATTGACTATTATGTCCTTATTAATACTTTTAATTGATGTGAATTATTAAAATAGATTTTAGATTCATTCCTAACCACCAACAAAAAAAATTAAATATTTAAATAATATAAAATCTAAATTTCTAACCACCCAAAAATAAATTTGATAATTTAAAAAATATTTGAATCCTTCATTTAGGGTTGTTTTTAAAATATAAAAGTTGTTAAGATTAGTTTATTATGAAATATGGAAAATAAAACAACATAAATTTGATGGTACATATGGTACACATCTTTACCCACATTGTAATAAATGAATACTAAATTCTTAAACGAAAATTTAGTAAGCAATAAAAAAATAACATAGTACCTGACAATACGGTAGTTAGAATTGTAAATTTTGCTAGAATTCACTATGTATCTATATGTATACCAAGAGATGCAAGTTAAACGTGCTTACAGTTGTGTGCGTACTCTCTCCACCTAAAACTGTATGAAATCAGAAAGGATGCATGTTAAACATGCTTACACCTAAAACTGTAATAAGAGGAGTACACGACGGTGGGGATACTCTCCTTGTTACATCAAATCATGTGTGACCATTGGAACGTTGATGATGACCAATCTGTAAAAAAAAAAAAAAAAAAAATGCTGGAATTAACTATGTTTATATGTACACTAAAGGATGCATGTTAAACATGCTTACACTTGTGGATAGCAGTTGCTCCACCTGAAACTGTATAAAATTAGAGAGATTGTAGGCTGGAGGAGTACACGAAAGTGGAGATACTCTTCTTATTACATTAAATCATGTGTGGCCACTGGAACGTTGATGACGACCAATCTACAAAACAAAAATCAAATTTTATTGGAATTCCTGTGTCCTCATGTGTATACCAAGAGATGCATGTTAAACGTGCTTACACTTGTGTGCGTACTCGTGAACAGCGTTTGCTCCACCTGGAACTGTATAAAATCAGAAATATTGTAAGTTGGAGGAGTAAACGACAGTAGAGATACTGTCATTGTTACATCAAATCTTGTGTAACCAATAGAACGTTGATGTCAACCAATCTGGAAAACAAAAAACGTTAATACTTATCTGGAAATGTAGTGTGATAGAGATCGAATTGCATAGAAGTTGAAAAAAAAAATGGTCGTATGTAGGAGATGACGTGTGAGTTGGAATACGAAAA
>JBBMKA010000022.1:5793085-5811352 GCA_037833695.1 Sechiopsis laciniata | reverse complement strand
ATTTTCTGTGGTTTTTCCACCAGGTAACTTGGGACAGCACCGGGACGGCTAGCGGAGGAGCTGAATGATCATGGGAGTTGCCGGGGCCACTCTGTCATTTATTTATTTGATTTAGCATGTAGTTGAACACAGAGTCCGTAGGGTTTTGCACTGTTCTTTAAGTCGTTTTGAGGATTTTGAATAATACTCTGGCCAGGAATTATTTTAAAGTTTTAAACAGGAATCTGAATTGAATGTTTTATTTTGGAACTTAATGCATTTTGAATCATTTCTCACGGACTCATTTATCTTTAAATGCATGCATGCTGAGTAAGAGCCATGTTTAGGACTGTTTTAGAGTCAGGTTCTTACATGTGTACCTTGACCGGCGTAGTTTGTCTTAGACCCCCACATTTACGCGGTTTGCAGCAGCATGCGGTGTGCACGCACACGCATTAGACACCGGGAGGAGAGCTCCCTCGAGCTAATGTCGTTAGCACATCACTTCCATTCCAGTTTAGAGCCAGACACTGGGTACTCTCCCGGGTGTCCCAGGATCAGCTAAGAGAGTTTATCAGGATCAGTTTTGAGAGCTGCTCATTTGGCCGAGGGTATGAGACTCTCGAGGATTATCTATTTGGGATCAATTTTTTAGCTGGTCATTTGGTCGAGGGTAAGAGACCTTCGACTATAACAGATCGAGATCAGTTTAGAAAGCTGATCATTAGGCCAGGAGTAGGAGATTCCTGAGGACTCATGAGATATGTTGAGATCACAAGGCAAAGATTCTGAGTTGGTAACTGTTTGCATGTATACTAGAGTGCTAGATGATTTGATGTTTCGTACTGTGCCTCGGTTGGGAGTTCTTACTGAGTGCCTTTGTACTCACCCTTATTTTCTATGGTTTTTCCACCAGGTAACTTGGGACAACACCGGGACAGCTAGCGGAGGAGTTGAATGATCATGAGAGCTTCCGGTGCTTCTGTTTTTATGTCATTTACTTATTTGTTTCAGCATGAGTTGGACACGGAGTCTGTAGGGTTTTGCACTGTTCTTTAAGTCGTTTTGAGGATTTTGAATAATACTTTGGCCAGGAATTGTTTTAAAGTTTTAAATAGGAATTCTGAATTGAATGTTTTATTTTGGAACTTAATGCATTTTGAATCGTTTTTCATGGACTCATTTATCTTTAAATGCATGCATGCTGAGTAAGAACCATGTTTATGACTGTTTTAGAGTTGGGTTCTTACAATCATGGTGACTTGTAAAGCAGGTCATTACAACTTCTTCAAATATTGTTGATGTTCTTACAATTCATGAAGCTAGTAAAAAATGTGTATTGTTGAGATCTCAACATATTCGTGAAACATGTAGCTCGTCTTGTAGCAAATATCATCCAACGACATTATACAATGACAATACAACATCTATATCACGAATCAAAGAAGGATATACCAAAGGAGATAGAACGAAATATACTTCACCAACGCTTTTCTACAATCATGATCTTGAAGAAAATGGTGATATCACTGTTAAACGAATCTCTTCAAAAGATAACTTGACAGACTTATTCCCGAAGTCATTACCTACGATAATATTCGAGAAGTTAACACTCAACATTGGAAGGTAATGACTTGAGATCTTAAATGATGTTTCCATAAGGGGGAGTAAAACACTGCACTCTTTTTCCCTTGACTAAGGTTTTTTCCCATTGGGTTTTCCTAGCAAGGTTTTTAATAAGGCAGTTGTTAAAGTAAGTAAATAATGTACTCTTTTTCCTTCGTATGGATTTTTCCATTGGTCTTTTCCTATGAGGTTTTAATGAGGCATATTTACATACAATGGATATCTAAGGGGGAGTGTTATGAAATGGTAGATATCCATAATATAACAATTCCCATGAGTTATCAACCCCTCCCATAAATCCTATTAAGTTACAACTTTGTATTGTAGCATTCATCATTGCAAATCTTATAAATAGGATGGTGTGAAGCATTTAGAAATACAATTCAATAATAGAGAACAACTCACTCTTCTTTCTACTTTGTTCTTCTTTGTTCTTGTTGTTCTTGGTTATTTTATAACAATTTCTATATTATTAATTTCAATATATACTAATTTTTTTTTATTTATAAACTACATTAATTAATATATAAATAGTATTTATATTTACTAATATATCTATCTTTTTATATTTTATTTCTTAATTTTCCATAGATATATAAAATTTTAAATTTTTTAATATTTGTATTTATATCTTATTTAAATTTATTTTAAAATTTTAAAATACATATATTAAAAAGTTTAAAATCCAATATTATAATATATGTTAAATTTTTTAAGAAATAAAAAATATTTAAAAAAAATGAGAAACAATAAATGATTACCAAACAAGTTTACTTCTATTTCTTATCTTTTTTAAGAAATAAGAAATAGATATAATTATAAACCGCATTCTTATTTCTTATTCTAAAAAAACAAGAAACAAAAAATAAGAAACGAGAAATAAGATCATTACAAATCGAGCCCTAAAGAATTTATCTTTGTTTTATGATAAATCCTTTTGTATTCAAAATTTTAATATTCTCATTTCACAAAATAATAATAATAACAATAATAATAAAGAGTAATATTCCCAAACTAGATACAAATTAACAAGTTAAGAATCCTACCGGATATAAAATTTAATCATGTATACTAGTCCATTTTAACAAATTTGAAATATAATCATTAAACGTAAAATTTAAAGTTAAAAGATCGATTACAAATTTCTAGGAAAGTAATTCGACACATACGGGAAACTTGTAATTTAACCAGAAAAATCTAATTAAAATGTGATTAAAGAGAAATATTCCTCTACTCATAAATAAGTAAAAAGACTATTTATTGCATATGTGGCACCAATTAGAACCACAATTTTTTTTTTCATTTTAAAGAAAAAATCAACAAAATAGAAAAAGTAAAAAAAATTTGTGACACCAAATAATGTGGTATTTGTAATCTCCATTCCCCTAACTTGTACTCAAAAAAAAAATAGTGTTAAATCAACAACATGACTGCTTGTTCATGAGGAGAAAAGTAATTAAATACAAAATTTAAGACATGAACATCAATTACTTGAAATCTAAGCTTACAAACACAAGGACAAGAAAATTTGCTTTAAAATAATTAAACCAAAATTGTCAAACTCATCTCACAGCCTCCAAAACAGAGGGAATAATTGTAGCTAGAAAAAGAACCAATGGTTTTACAGAAACTTCATCTACTTCTGGTAGTTTCTATAATTTAACCAAATCAATAATCAAAAGTTTCCATGGAAAAAGAAAGTTCAAAATGAGCAGAATTACATGAACAGGTTGGGCCTAGATGCTTTGTATGTTGTCTTGAGATTCCTGTTGGGTGGCCTCACCTTCTTATACACCAAAGGGAATTTGATCTTCGAGTCATGGAACTGCTTGGTACTTTCCCTCTTGCAGAGTTTTGCAGAAACAGTTGCTGTCTTAATGATTTGGATGCATGGGCTCCTCACCCTATGGCGAGAACCCATCTCGTTATACATGTGCTCGACAGCCCCATTCAATGTCGTATCACGATACTCCTTGTACATATTGTGATAACCAGTTCGGCTCTGATACCGCAGCCAAATACCATAGTTCTTGATCTTTGTTGGGTTCTTTTCAAAAATCTACAAGTTGAAAACATGAATACAAGAAAATTATTGGTTGTACGTTGATTTGAAACATGGAGGCGGCATTAGGGAAGGGGAAGGAAAAGGAAAAGAGATGTTTAAATTCACACAAGAATCTTACATGAAATTATATGAATCAAGTACACTACAACGTAAGAAATAAAAGCAACCAAATAGAAATTTAAACCGCTGTATAAGAAATAAAATATTTGTGGAAGTTCACTCAGGAGTAACCATTCAAGTGGAACAGCAAGTGCTTCAAGTATATATATGTGTGTATGTGAGTTAGAAAGACACAAATATGCATATATATATACATATATATATATATGTGTGTGTGTGTGTGTGTGTATGTGCGTTTCTCATATAAGAAAGACACAAATATGCATATATATATATATATTAGAAACTCGTTAAAACATTTGAAGAAATGCACACGCTTTACATAACATAGGAAGCATAAATCAAGACTTTTATACATTCTGTAATGAACGACCCTCACATGTTACATCTTTTGTTTGAGGAATCATATGCAAAAGTTTAAGTCTATAAAATCGAAGAGTTCATATACAAGAAATCAAACACATTTGAGATGAACAGTATAAATATGAAATTAGCTCAAAAATCAAAATAATACTCAGTCATATCATAGTTGCACGATAGTAATATGTAGAAGCATGTTCCAGACCCAATACCTCATTAATGGCAAGAACTTGACCATTGCTCTTCTTAACTTTCTTCAACTTCCTCAAAAAGTACCTGCCCAGATGTGAGGATCAGGAAATCAGGACATAAACTTCATCTACCCAAAGCAACCAGCATAGATAAAAAAAAAAAAATACCTAACACACTGATCAATCCATTAGAGACAACTTAGAAATTTAAATTAAATTTACAATATATTTGATAGAAAGCAAAACGCAAAGAGACTATTTGATAATGATTTTTTTTATAGTTATTCTGTTTATGAACAATGTATTTCTTCCAAAAAAATATATAGTATGTTTTTCTCACATTTTTAGACACATTTGAATTCTCGACCAAATTAATGAAGAAACAAGCTTTTGGAAACTAATTCTTTTTAGCTTTAATGTTTTGAGTTAGAGTTTGAAATCAAAATAAGATAAAATAGTAGTAATAGTAGTGTTTGTATAAGCTTAGCGTTCAAAAACAGAAAATAAGAAATTGCAGATCCCTTGAACTGAATGCATTTTCTATCGAGTGAGTCATACTTTACTAAGAATTAGCCAAAGGAATCAAATTGGAAATCTTAAATCCCCGGATAAACATAGATGTGTAACTAGGACTGTAAGCATAATTATTCAAACCCCTCCTGAATTTGTAGAAAGAATCTAAATGGTGCTGATAAACCCAACAAGAACCATAACTATAAGATCAAGATAAACATAATTATTCAAACGCCTCTTAATTCTACTCAGTAACCAAGCAAATCGATAATTAAACATGAAGGGATTGAAGAACATACCAGAACTTGGATTTGGCTCGGACCTCGTTGGTTGCCCACAGCTTCATCCGATAGATCTTGGGATGCTCATCCGCTTCGGAAGGAAGAGCTCTCCCCACGACCTGGTACTGATGAAACTGCTTCCCGACAAATCGAGAGAGAAAACAAAAGATGAAAACAGATCAAAGACTGGCAAATTCACTTCCAAATGGAATAAGTGAATCTAATGAACAACAACTGTAACTCGTTCTTGACAGAAACGGAAATGTTACAGAAAATAACGTAAATGAAAGATTATTTAGAGGAGATTTGAGTGTTCATGAAGCAGATGGTTACCTTGAATGCGACCATTTTGAACTCGAGAATCTGAGAGGGATCGGCGCCGGTGCTTCTATCTGGTTCTCTCGACTAAAATTGTGTTGCTAATGAATGAAAACCCTAAACTGCTCTGCCTCGACATTGGGCCGAATACGTGTTTGGACCGGATCGGCCCAGTTGAGATGCCTTTAAAATGATTTCTTTTTTGGAAAGGAAACTTGGGAGATCACTCATTAGTCCAATCTACCAAAAAAAAATTGTCAATTTTAAAAAAAAGCAAATATAATCGTTAGGTATTAATAAAAATATTGTATTAATGAGCATTTACAATACTGTATTTATGTGTATTAATGACTATGAATACAAATATTTTAAAATTTGACTACATTTGTTGTAATTATTTTATGAAACCAGCCCATCCACTATAATTTCCCTTTGGGAAAATTTCATTTTTAAGGAGGGTGTGTTTTTTTTTTTTAAGAAAACATTGGACGGGAGAGATGGAAGAGTCATGGTAGTTGGAGTAATTAATTACTCATTTGGGGATTGGTGTTAATAGTAGTTGAAGTAATTAACTACTCGTTTGAAAATTATTGTTAGTAGTGGTTAGGTAATTAACTACTTATTTGGAAATTTGTGTTAGTAGCGATTGAGTGATAAGCTTGATGTGAAGTTTGATGGGCGGTTTTAATATGTGATTTAATGAGTAGATAAGAGTGATTGTTTACTACAAAATCGAGATAATGTGTTCTCGATGAGTAGTGGTTAGCCGCTCTTCTTCTAAAAAAACAAACATACTCGGCTTAGGTTTAGTTTTAATTTCCTACGAGTTTCTTTGACATACAAATGTTGTAGGGTCAGGTGGTATGTCACGTGACATTAGTCGAAGTGCGCGCAAGCTGGCTTGGGCAATCACTGATATCAAAGAAAAAAAAAGTTTGGTTTTAATTTGGTTCTTATGTTTTAAAATTGAATATTTTTATCTATAACATTTCAATAATGTTAGCTTTTAGTCTTTATGCATTTTTTAGTTTACTTTTATACTTATTTTCTTTTAAAAATAAAATTCACGTGGACACTAAAATAATCTTCATCAATATATTGAAATTTAAAATTATTTTAATCATCATTTTAGTCAACTTTAACTAACAATTTTGTTATCTCATGGACTATATCCATTTTTTTTAACAGTTTTACTCGGTTATACATCATATCAACATTGTCTCTTTCTTCTTTTGTTAGTAACTTCTTTTATTTATATTTATATATATGATTGTCTATGTTAACTTACATGCACATTGACTTTTGTCACAGGACATAGATGATCACTATGACTTGAACTTATCGCCTCTTATTTACTTTAAAATTTTATTGACCACTAACCCATTACATGGTGGTAGTATATGAGAGATAATACTTTAAAGGAAGGAGAGAGAAAAAAAGCATATAAACTATTTTTTTGAGTTTGATATACAGTTAAAGCCTGGCACTAATCCACTATTAAAGTTTGATTTGAAATTCATACAC
Source organism: Sechiopsis laciniata (assembly GCA_037833695.1). Taxonomy (NCBI): domain Eukaryota; kingdom Viridiplantae; phylum Streptophyta; class Magnoliopsida; order Cucurbitales; family Cucurbitaceae; genus Sechiopsis; species Sechiopsis laciniata. Next base: position 5,804,375 of record JBBMKA010000022.1, on the reverse strand, counting down.
TTTTACTTTAAAGGTGAAAGAACAAAAAAAAACTATTTAGGATTAAAAGGCAACACTAAGGGATGAATATGGTTTGCCAATTTTTAGTTCTTTAAAATATAATTTATGATCTAAACTTGGAGTGTACATGGTCTAGATTAGGTTGGGTTCGGCTTGGGAATTTTTTTAAACCAACCCAAAGTTTCGCGTTGCCAATTTTTCAACCCATCTAACCCATGCATTAGAGTAACCCAACCTAACCCGAGGTTCTAAGGTTGTTAATCCCTTCTTTCTTCCATAAACAATTTTAACAAATAAATAAAAAATGGATGATACTATACTTGAAATTAGATTATCTATCTCTTTAGTTCGAGTTGGATTCAGTTGAATGAGCAAAAAATTGGTCAACTTTATAACCAATCTAACTGTTCTCAAGATTCACACGTGTTACAATTAATTAAGATTTTGACTGAACGAATGATGATGTGAAAGATTCACAGCTTCACTGCAGCGAACTGTATTCTAACTTAACTAAATGTGTGATTCCCTACAAATGCGCAAGTATACGCAGTCTGGTTGCAGGAAGTTTTATCTGTAAGTACAGGTCATTCTTCCACAGGGATTTATTTATGTTTGAAATCGTTTGTATACAAGAGTCGTTGGTGACAAGTATTTCAACAATGGAGTAAGGAAAATTGGAATTAAATGAATAGCGTAGCGAAATACAGATTTAGGAAGTATCAGAAGGGTAAGGTTTTCAGGGCTTTGCTTAAGCGAAGCAGTTGACAAAAGCAGACACTAACAACGAATCCTTTGGTTCTCTCGAACTCTGATTTTCGGCTCTCTCGAGCACCTTGCTTGATTCTCTCAAATTCAAACAACTAAAAACTCCTAGTTAACATTAGGCGAACCTTATCTCTAAGCATTCTTTGATTTGTAAATGAGTTTAACAGCCCTAACGTCATACATGTAAGTTCGTTATGTTTTTAATTCTCTTGAATTATCACAGAGTTAATACAAATGGTTCGCTTAAACGAAATGTATGTCAAAATTAATGTAGCATGCATGATATGTTCCATTTGCTAACCCCTTTGCTTAAGCTAATCCCTTACTTCCCCGTAACCTCTCGATAATAAGTTTAGATACTCATAGCCAAAGGAAACAATCTTAAAACTAGTAAAGGACTAAATGGCATGTTTAACGCAAACAGAAAGATAATCATAAATGAAGAGTAGAGATTAGAAAATTCTTGAAACTTTGAATACTAGAAATATTCCGGCGATTCCGGTTACAAATGCTACAACTATTGTTTTGAAAGCAGAAAACTACAACTATGACTAACAACAGAGCCCGGCTCGCTTGTGGCTGGAAAACTCAACGGAGGTAAAATTTGGTCGGACGGAAAAGGAATACAAAAGAATTGGAAAAAGAAACTTTTAGAAGCAATTTTGCTGACCCTGAATTCGAGAACGATCTCACCTTATATAGGCCTCCCGAAAATTCGCTGCGACGTCTGCTCCATGATCCTCCCTCTGCAAAAAGGCTGCTCAGCTCTGACGCCTTTCTGCTCCATGATCCATTTTGTCGAGTGCGACAGAGCCAACACGAATTAATGGCTGAGATGAGTTTGTGATTCGCGGATCTTTGCCACGCGTCCTTAGAATAGATATTTTTCTTCGCTAAATTGTCGCTGCTACGATCATAGGTTGAATTCTTTAGGTTGCTTTGAGGGCTTTAGTTTCGCTGAAGCGAAACTTTCCTTCTTCTGCTTTCCTTCGCCCTATTTTCCTTCGCTTTGTCGAAGTGTACTGCAAACAAACTACAAGTATCAATTCTTTTTTTTTTTAAACACTTAGAAATATTTTCATTCATATGCTTTGCGGCAATCAACTTCTAAATTTCATTTCCAACAGACTTTCGTTAGTTATTTCGCTTTACGCTTAGATTTGGTCTGCAAGAGCGAACTTCTATACTTAATCAATCTATTTCAGCATTTATCTTCTATAAATATCTTAATTTAAGCTACTTTAGCTCTCAATTCTTGAGAGTTATCATGAACCGAACGAAAACTATAAAATGATAACCTAACTCAACCCTTACAGTTTGGGTTGGTTAATCCAAGTTGTCGATTCTTTTGTATACCTCTACTCTAAACTTTGTCAAACTAAAATCACACAACAAGCAAATATAATATGCAAGAATGAAATAACAAAAAGTAAAAGTTAAGGGAAGAGAGAAAGACATAAAATATTTATAGTAGTTTGGAAATCTCTACTCCATTCCCCAAAACTTCTTCTTTAGAATTTTACCAGGTGATTTTCTCGAGGGTGAGAACTAAATCGACACGACCCTCTTTTTACTACCTCAATCTTTTTATCGAGTTAAGGATTAAACCATTCCACCCTTTTTTTTCTAAGTTAAAGAGAAACCAAAATCATTAGTACATGATTAAAATAATTTCGTTTTCTCGCAATTTAAAGTGTGCCCATATCTTAATACAAATTCCAAAATACAAATAAAAGAGAAACATTACAATATACCTATTGTAAGAAAAATATTCAAACGTTGACAACTTGTTAGGTGTCTATTAAATTTAGAGCAAAACTACTACTCTCATGCGATAACCAAGGCGCTAGCTCATTCACATCTTTTTATTTGTTCATATTTTGTCTTTCGCACTCATTTATGAATATTTATACATATTTGAAAGGTAGGGCCATGTACCTTTTTTCCGGAATAATCGAGAGTAATATTATAAATTGATGTCTTTGATTCAATAAATTTATTAAGTATAACTACTATACATACATCACATATATTTAGTCTCAATCATAAAATTATCAAAGTATTTAAAATTCAAACCTATAAAAGTGACCATGAGCTATGAATATGAAAGTTTCGAACACGTCAATTTTATATGGTTTAGTATTTGTATGACAAGTGTCCAGATGTAGCAAGACACATCTACTATCATTCAAATCTTCGTCCATTTATTAGTGTACACAAATAGTTGTAACACTCTTTATTTCCTTTTCTTTTTGTACAAAGAAATTTATATAATTCACTAAATTTAATGGTAACGTTAAAAATGCTTATTTTAGTACAACAAAATATGAATTTTGAAGTTGCTTATAATCTATGACCTCAAAGAATTGAGTAGATGATGGTAAATGTTGAATTCTACTCATTTTGATAAGATCGTAATTATGAAACAATTTTATTTATCTCAGTCTTTTTTTTGTTGTAAACATTTGCTTCCAAACTTATATTAAAAGAGCATAATGTATAAAATTATCAATTTTTATAAAAAAATATTACATACTTCACATTTGTGATCATGTTAAATTAATTACATTGACGTTTGAGTTTACTATATTTAAGTGTTGATATGTTGCAATATAATAAAAGTTATACCATACTCAATCGATATTAGTTCAAGGATTTATCTCACACTAAGAGAAGAAATTCAGTGCAAAATAGTAAGATGGAAAAAGCATAAACTTGTACCTCTTAACCTGAGAAAGCAATTTGTAGTACATATTTGAGTGTGCTTGAAATTAGTTCATCATTTACATGTTTCTTTTATATGGAAGGTAGGAACAATTTAGACCAATTGATTTATCAGCAACTCTTTTTTTTGTTTTTACAAACAAATTTCATTAAGCCAATCAAAGTATTTTTAAATCCAAAGAGTTGGTAACGTGTTTACTTGATTCATTATCGAATTAAAACAGTAATGTATTTGACATGATTTAGTTATTGATATCTTTTGGATGTTGACTTGTTCCAAACTCCACTTCTTAGGATTGTAGTTTCAAAAGCTTGTACATTTTTTACTAGACATTTTTTGATTTATAAATCTCTCGAATCGAGCCTTTTCAATTAAATAGAATTTTAATCATGTTTTTCATCTTTTGAGTTCAATGTTGAGATGGACTAATTTTGACTCCCAACAATATTGAGTCCGTATTTAGAAACACCCCCCTTAATAGTAAGAACATGCCCAAATGAAGTGTTGGTGAATAGTTTCAAGATGAGATTTTATATAATATGATATTTTAACCAAAGTTCAAGTTGATATTTCAACCAATGTTTCAATTACTAGATTCAGTGGTGCTACTATACAAAAGAAGTCAATTAAAGGAAAATGAAAAATGTTGTTTTCTTTTTCCTACAAAATCAACCAAGTTCTGTAAGCTCCTCTGTTTTCGTAGGAGAAAAATTAAATTATTTCATACTAAAAAAAAAATCAATAATCATAATATTAATAATACAACAAAGACCTGTGTTCTTCTTCTTCTTCCTGCTAAGCTTAAAATTATGAGTTAATTAAACTTCAGCACATCTCATTGGCGCATAGCCAAGTCTGGAGTTCTTCGTATCATACAGTATGTGAAAATTCTGCTGCTGATAATTTCCGATGATCGACAAACCCGATTTTGGAGTTCCCAACATCGCCAAGCAAACGATATCCAATTGCTCGATTCTGATGAAATAATTCTCCACCGGAAAACTCCACACGGCGCCGTCGCCGAACTCGATTCTGAATTCTGGAAACTCCAGTTTATCCACGCCGGAGACGTTGTAGCAAGGATGCAATATCGGAAAATCGTCAACCACTTTGTAGTTCTTCACCTTCCTCATGAACGCTTCTTTGATGATTCTGTAAGCCGGATCGGAAAAATAGCTGAGAGTCGTGCCGGAATCGATGATTGTTCCGCCGCTGCCGTCGGCGGAGAGGTTCCAGATCTCCTCGGGCATTTGAAGCTTCTCTTCTCCGACGATGATCGATTTGATTTGCAGATAGTAGAATGTATCGACTGGATTTTCCTTTCCGCCGATCAGCGAAGTGAAATTCAGTTCTGGATGAGTTAATAGATCTTTATCTTCGCCGAAAATCAACTTGCTGCTCACGCTCGAATCGCTGTTTCGATCGACGAGACAGTAGGAGAAGGAATGGCCGTAGAGCGATTGAAGCTGCGATGAAAACGAGAGAGGTCCACGGCCGAGCCCTAACAGTCCGGCGGCGCCATGGAAGAGACCTCTGTTCCAATGGCCGCATCCGAACATCACATTCTCCACTCGCCGGAACTCCGATTTCCCCGTCGTCGATGAAGTCAAATTGACGGTGAACGTCTCGACCGCGAAATCGCCGGTGGTGTTCGAACTGTCGCCGTACCAGTAGAAGTAAGGGCACGATTGCGATTCGAGCTTGCACGGCTGCGGTGGATCTGGAGATGAAACTAATTGACATCGAGGATCCTTGCAGGTTATATTTCTGAAAGAAATTGAATCTTTCGGATCGTAATACGGTCCGTTCTGCTCGAAACAATCGTTGCAAGGAACGCATTGAATCCAGTTCAAATCGCTTCCGGTATCAAGAATCAGAGAGAAATGTTTCGGCGGAGAACCGATGAAAACGTCGATAAAGTACTCGCCGGAGCCGAGACTGACGCCGGATTCAAGAGTCGCCATAAGGTTACCAGAAAAGTAAGATTCCGGCGATGCGGCCGGAGAAATCGCCTCCGCTGGTTTCCTGTGGTCGACATTTCTCTTCAATCTCGAACTCGTATCTTGATTCTTCCTCTCGGTGATTCTCTTATGAAGCGTCTGGATTCTCGCCAAATCTCTAACCGCAGATTGAGTAATCGATTCCCTCGGTTCGGTTGCTCGATTCATTGAACGCTTCTTCAAGTGAAGCTTCACCGATTTCTTCACCGAATCCGCCATTAAACTGTCCTCTTCTGGTTCATCTTCATTACGGAAACTACAAGGAGCAGTCGCTGTTGAAGAAGCAATAGCTGAGCTAAGATTTTCCGGAAGTTCGATTCCGAAAACAGTAGCAGAGCGATTGGAGTTGTTGAATCCTTGACGAACATGCGCTTCTGCAACGGAATCAAATACGCCAGAGAAAAGCAAAAGGAAAATCAATGTGAGAAACGCTTTGCTACTCTGAAATCCTCTGGTACTACCTGTTTGATTTCTGAGCAAATCCATTACGCATCACACCACAAACGAGAGGTGAAGAATCAAACAATTTCACAGATCTCACCAAAAAAAAACGAAAAAAAATCAAATAAAATCCAGAAAGTGAAATCAAAGTAGCAAATCAAAATCCACAGAAATCAAGAACAAACCAGGCAGGAAATATGAAATCCGGGAAAAGAGAAGCGCGAAAAGGGGGAAGAGAGAGAAAAAACAGTTTAGAGAAATGAAAAAGAGGAATAGAGGGATTTGTAATAAAATCTGGGAGATGGAGATTTTATTCAAACCAAAGGGGCGCAATTCAATTCAACGCGCTTTCATATATAAAAAAAAATATATATATATATATATATATATATTGAGAATTTTAATTTAATTTATAGAAAAATAGTTTGAGAGTGAGCATGCAAAATACAAAAAGAAGTTGCCTTGTGGCCAGTGATTTTGTTTACTTTCTTCCACCCTCTCTTTCATAGAAAAGGCGTTTGGGGAAAAAGGAACTTTCTGCTTTTTATTTTTGTTAAATAACAATCTTCCTTCGTGTTTATGAGAATTTTATAATTTAATGTAATGTAAAATATAAATTTAAAAAATGTTAGCGTTTAATTTTCATAATTTTTAAAAAATTAATTGAAAGAAATATAAAATTTTCTATTTATAGTTTAAAAAATTAAAATTTAGTATTTATAGTTTGATAAAATCTAAAAAATAATCTTTATCATCGTTTATAATTATTGACAAATTAAGTATTTAAAAATTAGTTATTCATGTTTCAATGATGAAATTATAAATTTAGTGATTGATATAACAACAAAAATTATAGATCATGAATAGTGAGCTTCTATGTATTTAATAAGCCTAAATTCTAAGCACTATATTTTAAATTACATACGATAAGAACTATATTTTAAATTTTATAAAACCATAATGTCTAAATTCTAATTTTTATAACCATAAAATTAATATCTGGTTTGATAACCATTTAGTTTTTTATTTTTTATTTTTAAATTTAAGCTTATTTTTACTTAAGTTTCCTTCAAACGTATCCATTTTTCCTTGAGAAAGTGTAGATGAGTGCTAACCAAATTTCTAAAATAAAAACAAACTTTTGAAAACTACTTTTTTTTTTCAAAATTTTGGTTTGATTTCTTCAAATATAGGCAAGATGTAGATATCGGAATAATAAAAAATCCATGATAAGATAGTTGTTATAGGCTTAAATTTCAAAAACCAAAAACTATAAACAAAATGGTTATCAAACGAGCCCTAAATTATATATTTATTCAAACCATAGAGATTAAACTCTAGTTTTTGAAATCATTGGGACTAAACTCTACCTTTCTTCAAACCATAGAAACTAAAATTATAATTTGCCCTTTAATTTATATGCCTTTTAAAGCTAAATTGAGAGAAAGCTACCAAATCAAAATATATGAATAGAAACTTTTTAGATAAAATAAAGTTGGGACAGATCTACTAAAAAGGCGAAAAAATTTATACACGATGATTTCAATTAGTGCAATATAGTTTTTAATCAATGTAACAAACAATTTAAGTGTCACGTACAATTTTCAATTAATATAGTCTTTAATCAATTATACAAATAATCTTCAATAAATTCAATCAAGTGACAAAAAATTAAAAAAAAGAAATTCACAAAATTTACAAAATTGTAATATAGATGAAATATATTTAAAAGAATGATATAATTAAAATAGACAATAAAAAAAATTGCCGCAAATTCCTAATTTAGATATCATAAATAGTGTATATCATTAAATACTTGAATGTAATAATAGGATGTGTTTTTTGTGTTTGTTGATGGTATGGATTAAGTGGTTGTTTGAAAAAGGAAAAAAAAATAGATGGAAAACGTATAATCTACTGTAATTTCTTCAAAATTAAAATTCAATCAATGTAAACCACATCGTTATGAATGAAAAAATAATTTTCTCGTACCTTTTTTTTAGAATGAGCACATATACTTCATTTTTAATTTTCTCCTACTTTATTTTGAATGATTACCAACAGCAAATATTATTTACTAGATTTTATTTAATTATATAGGCTAAATTTAAATCTTAAAGATTATAAATGCTAAATACCAAATTCTACTTTCTATTTGAACCATAGACTAGATCTTATTCTTTTATCCTTGATTCACTTTATTAATTTTAAGCTGGTTTCAGTAAGGGTACAATTAATACCTATATTAATAAATATGTATGGGCTACAAACGAAAGTGAGTCACACAAATAATTCAAAAAATAAAAATAAAAAGTGAGTCACACAAAAAGCATTAAAATCAAGCTAAAAGATAATTCAACTTATGTTTAGTTCATTTGATAATTGAAACATAAATTGCCCCATATGTGTAGAACTCACATAAAGTTGCCAACAAGAATAGAATTCTAAAATATTTCATACAATTTAGTAACTATGCAGTTATAAGTTTGAATTTCTTTTTGTTCAATATTGATGTAAAAAAAAAACTAACATAAGAAAAGTATAAATTTATACTAATTTTAGAAGAAAAATAATGTTAAATTCAACCATATTTATGAGTTAAAAATAAATGAATTTATAATTTCTTAATTATCAATTGAGTTACATTTTTTTTAGTTTAACTATAATTGAATAAAGAGTATTTGAGTCCATAATAATTGATTATGAGAATATATTAATGTCGTTTAACTATTATTTTTTGTAGGTCATTTGAATTAATATCTTGATTGTAGGTAAACAAATATTCCTCAATTATAAAACTGTTCACAATTTATCTGTAACTTTTTTATACGTAAGAATACCAATTTGGTCCACTTCTATTTGAAATAGTTACAATTTTATTTATAAATAAAATCTCTATGACTCTACTTTTCAAAAATCTCTATGACTCTTCATTAAAAATAAAAAATAAAATCTTTGACTCTTTCTTAAAATATTTGAATAACATATTCTTTTTGAGTTACAACATTTGAATAACATATTCACACCATACATTTTCTTTAATTTGAAGCTTCCGTTTTATTTATTTATTATTTCTTTTTTAAAAAACCCAGATAAAAAATAATAATAATAAACTCCTTCGCTGAAAAAACAAAAACAAAATCTTCAATTTAACAATTAAAATTATTTTAAAGATTTATTGAAAGCCTATAAGTATAGTACTAAAACTAGCTAAAATAATTTAAAAAAAAAAAAAAAAAAAAAAACTAGCTAAAATAATATATTTACTTATTAATTTCAATAGTTACGTATTAGAATTTTGGATTTTGTTTAGCTTAATGGTTGCATGGTTGAATATCGAATTCTCGACTTTTAAAATAGTAATTAATGCTTTAATCCATTAAGTCATATTCATTAAACATTATGATTTAATCATCCATATCAAAAAAATTATTAAACTATGAATTGCGTGTCCATGAAATATCAAATAAATTTCCAAACCTTTAAAAAATGATGTATTATAAGTCCTTGACTTATTTCGATTTATAAAAACCAATCAATTCGTTTGATATAAAATTTAAATTTATCTCAAATAATATCTCATACTTCCAATTTTGTATCTTAACAATTTCAATAATTAATAATAAAAAAAAAGGATCCATTGATTTTTATTTTATTTTATTTTGGAAGTGGAATCACAATTTCGGTATAAAAAATATCACGGCTCTCAAATAAGCTAAAAGCTAAATGACGATTTTCATAATCAAACTAGTGACTATGAAATTGAAATGATTACACCAAAAAAAATAACAAACACGTCATTAACTCATTCAATACGAAAGATCCATAGATGGACCTTAAATTAAAAGGTTGAAAAAGACTAATTATACGTTTTATAAAGTTCACCAAAACCAAACAAGGTGTTAAGTACTAAATTTAAAAAACTAATAATAATAAATAAATAGATAACCCTAAGACCTTGTTTAGTTTGTCGTTTGAAATTGTTTGAAAACCTAATCTTTTAAACAAGTTAAATAACATTTTTTATTTTGGAATATCAATACAGTCAAGATTTAGATAATTTGATTTACGATATTAAATTTTGAAGAATCTAAATTTCGGAGAATTTAGATTCAACTGGCAAACCAAACAATACCTAAAGTCGTTAATTGTTGCTGGTGGACCGTCCATTTTTCTTTTCTTTTAGAAAAAAGAAAAAAAAATGTCGTTCATCAGCTACACGGCATTAAAATAATACAACGCGACCTCGAAAAAGCTGCTTTTGGTCTACAACTCCCACAGCTTTGACCGCGCTCTCAACTTTGACCGTTCTATTTTATTTTCTTGTGTAATATTTGACACTTCCTTTCTTCTTTTTGCCTATTATTATTTCTAATCCTAAATCATAAATGGTTAAACTATAAATTTAGCAGCAGTTAGTCTTCATTAGTAATCTTTACTATTAATATTGATGAATTAAATAGGTAATAATTATATATTCATAAATAAAATGAGACAGCCTTTTAAAATCTTTGTTGACTATACAAAATATAGTTTATTGGATAAAAATATTTGTCAATTTTAAATAAACTGCATTGAATTACCATATTACCCCCTTTTTTTAGCAAGTTAGCAAGTAAATAAGCATCATCAATAAATTACACGCTAATAAACGAGTGAAATTATTTATAATTTTTTTTAATCAAATCATAAAGATTGAAATTATAATTTTAACCCATTATTTTTCATTATTCAATTTTAAAACGTCATCTACCAAAAAATGAATTCGAAATACGGTTTTTCTTTTGTTAAGTCGATGAATCTATTCATATCGTCGGTAAATTAGTTCAAATCAATTCAGATAATTAAATTAAAAAAATTGATAAAATAAATCTTCGCCTTTTTACTTATTATACAGTTAACTTAGAAGTCGACTTTGATGACACATCATATCTTCACCTAACCCACACTCTAAAATGTGTGAAATTAGTAGAGGTCCGTTTGATAATTTTTTTATTTTAATTTTTGGTTTTTAAAATTTAAAATTTCGTTTGATAAGTATATGATATTTTATTCCTCTTATTTAAAATGAGAAATGAGATCTTTTACACCCCATCTAATAACCATATGATATCTCATTTCTTATTTTGATGTCAAACAAGATTCCCATGTACAGTGGACTCTTGTTTTTAAATTTAAATGTGGCATAAATGAAACCACATTTGAAGGCTTCAAAAGATAGATAATAATAATAAATAATTAAAACATGTCTTAAGACAAAAGCATGTTTGACCCACGGGTGAAATTCTCATTTTATTGATTTATGTTTTAGAATAATTGAAACAGCCGGTCTTGATGAATATAAACAAATTACTATAAT
>JBBMKA010000022.1:5744026-5792985 GCA_037833695.1 Sechiopsis laciniata | reverse complement strand
TATTATATTGATATTCATTTATAAGTTATTTGTTTAGAGATTTTATTATTAATACAATAATTAAAATATTCAATTACAAATTTAACCCATGAACTTTTAAATTTATATCATTTATTTTATGAAATTCCAAAACTAAAATTTTGTCTTCATATTTTTAATAATTTTTTTTTAATTACCAAATCCATTACAATATATATATTTTTTTTTGTTGGGGATTTCATTGAACATAGAGATTATGACACAAAATTAAATAATAATAATAAGTTGGTTAACTATTTTTTAAATTGTATAGACCAAATAAATCAATTTTTAGTGATTAATTTAAAGTATCATCATTTTATAATTCAACGTTCAAAAAAAATAGATTAATGAAATATTGACAGTCAAATGAAAACAAAAAATAAAAAGGAAACAATTATTGTAATTTAAATAAATGAATTACTATAAATTATGATGGGGAAAAAGATCATTTATATAATTTATCTCACGTGAAGAGTTTATATATATATTCAATAATATAAATTATCATTTTTTTAATCATAATTTCTAATAATATATATTGAAATGTAGATCGAATTTATGATCTTTTGATTTGTATATATTAAACTCCTTATTAATCTTTTTTTTTTTTTTTAATATATCCATGACTATTCGGGCTAGCTTTCGCGCGACTCTACAACATTTGGATGCCAAGGAAATCCGTAGAAAATTAATTCCTAGATAGGTGACCACCATAGATTGAACCCATCACCTTATGTACTTCAAAACTTTCTTTAACCAATTGAGTTACCCCATGATGATTGCCCTTATTAATCTTGTTAGCCCACTAAAATATTTATATATCAAAATACATAATATAAATTGTAAATCATAACTTCTACTTAACAAACAACTAACTAAGGATATTACTAAACCATTATAGAGTGGTTCAATTGGTTAAAAGTGGGACTTGGGTACATAAAGTAATTAGTTCAATTCATGAACCTCAATCCACATCTCGAACTAAATAATAGAAAAAAGTTGTTATATCAAAAACTTCTAAAAGGATATGAGATACCATTTGAATATGCTTTTCTCCATTAAGGGATTAACCCTAAAAAACTCTTTTAACGTTGATAGTGTAGTGTTGACTCGTTGTTAGAAATATTTTTATGTTAATATTTAATGAAAATAGAAAAAATTATCCGGACGTTATGAACATTTTTGTTTGTTGTTATTGTCATTGCAGGGGACAATGGCATTAAATGGGTTGTTTCACCTGTTTTTATTACACCTGATGTTGCCACCTTTTCAAGGGCATGGATTATTTTCAAAACACTTTTCACACTTGTAAACTTTATAATAATTATAATAATTAAAAACAGCTTTATATAAAATACAATTAAAAATAAAATAATGAAAAGTAGAATAAAGAAAGTGGAAAGTTTAGACCAAGGTGGAATGTTAAACCAATATATTAATTATGTTATTGACAATTAACATTCAGCAAACAAACACATGATTCATGAATATATGAAGGGTATTTTCTTTTAGAAATGGGTATTTTTTTTATTTGAGTATAAATTAACTTTGTTAAGGTATAAAACTCTAATCTTCTATCCCACATGATATTTTTTTAAAAATGTAAATTCTTTTAAAAATAAAATATTTAATTACATAAAAGAGTACTACTTAAAGAAGCAACTTTCAATATCGAGTTCAATGTTTTTAGTTGAGTTAAGAACCAACTATACCTCATATTCACATGTAAAAAAGGAAAGAGTAGTACAATAAAAGTTAATTTACAGAAAAAGATTTGTTCGATGAAAAGAAAAACATAATAAATTGCATTAAATCACACGATACCAAAGAGAAAACTGTTCATAATATCATAAGTTATTTTTTGTTATAGACATGTGGTCTTCATGAATTTAACTGATAACTTCTTAATTATTTAAAACTTGTAATCACTAGAACATGGTGTTTTGAGCTTCTCAATTTCACCCTCTTATTTGTAAATTTCAAAAAAAAAAAAAAAAATCACCCTCTTATTATCAAAACTCCAACTATATTATTTTGTAGGCAAATATAGTTTATAGAAGCTAATGGCTTAAAATTAATAATTATAATATTAATTAAACAATGCATTCAAATTTACTTCAACCACATGAAATTTAAATCCACAACTGTAATGACATCTACTTTAAATTAGTTTAATCTTTTTTTAATATATTAGTTTTGTCTTAACCTTTTATTAAACACATTTAAGAAATGATTATATATATAGAGTATCCCAAAATGACTGTACAATTGATCAAAAGCATGATCTTTAAGGATATCCTCCCTTTAAAATCTCGAATTCGAATTTTTTTTGTGGCATCAATTTATAGATACTCTGAAATTCTATTCCTTTGGCAGTGGTTATTCTGAAATCCCTCCAAACATACTAGCAATTAACAAAGGTTTGTTCTCTAAAATAATAATTAAGAAATTAATGTTTTTATTTTTTTCATTTTAATTATATATTGCTTTATAAGTAAGTTATTATTTTAGTCACCGCTTTTCTACCAAAAAATTGTTTGTGCAATGACTCAATATCCCAATAAGAAGAACTCTCACACAATCACCTAGACATTACAATCTTAGCATTAAAAAAAAGAAAAAAAAACACTCCGGAAGTTATTCTACGCCTTTTATAAACCTTATGATTTTTTGTTAAATCATACGTAATTTAATTTAATGATAATTGATATATAATATCGATTAAAAGATCACAATTCAAATCTTCTAACCTCAAATTTTATTGAACAAAAAAATCTTCAAATATTTTCTCATATGTCTTTCGATATAAAATACAATTAATCACATTGTACCAAATTTTTCTAGAATAATATCTAACCTTATAAAAAATGGTCTTGCTTCCACAAAATGGACTCCATTTTCCTCGATCCAAATGAATCAAAATAAGGCAAAAACAACAAAAGAAAGTGCAAGTAAACCAAATAAACTAACAAAGAATGCTTTGGCTAATTGGCTGTCTGCCATTACCAATCCTTGGAATGTACAAAAATCAAAATCCAATTCCAATTCCATGCAACCTTCGAATATTCACCTATATCAACACATTGTGCGGTGGGCTTGGGTTTCCAATAAAAGAAAGCAAAAATAAATGTATATTATATATAAAACAAGTTACTTTTTTATCCTTAGATTTGATGTCTAATTTCAATTTGATCCATATGCGTGAGAAAGTGAATGTCAATGTGGTTTATTCTATTTTAGTCCCTTAATTTTGAGGTTTATGCCATTTTCATTCTTAAACTTTCATACAAGATTAAAGTTAACTGTATGCTTCTTTTTCTTTTTAAGAATTATAATTTTTCTTTATAAATGTTAGAAATGTGTACACATTTTTTCTTTGATTATATTAAATTTATTAACATTATTAAATTTATTTAAAAAATAATAATAATATTATTAAATTAATTTCAATTAATATTAATTTTAAATTTATGATAGAGACCAATTAAAAAAAAAATTTGAAAAAAAATAAAAATTGGAATGAAATTAATTTTAGACATCAAGGTCTATTATTTTGGAAGTTGAAGACAAAAAATAATATATATATATATATGAATAAAGAAAAAATTGTATATCCATATATCTCAAAAAATCAAATTAGAATTTCGAGGCTGCCAAACATGCCCTTGCCGCCACGCACTAAAAAACGATAAATTCGCTTTCTTCCGTAGGGAATGGTGAATCTGAACCGTTGGATTGGTATCAGCTTTGACTGGGATTGGAGGTACAGGATTTCACGTGGGTGAGAGGATGGCTGTACTGTGAGAACGGAAGCAGGGGATTGTGTTCCGCGTTTTGAACGTTAAATTGACTTTGAAAAATGGGAAAAAATCGCAAAAACAGAGTTTTGGTTTGGTGGCTGTTTTTCTTCTTCCTGGTTTGGTTGGACGAGCTTTCGTGGGGTCCATTAAAATAAGTCTTTACTCTAATTAATGATGGATAAAATGTCTGTTTTTTTTTCCCTTTTTTTTTTTTGGATTTATTATTGTAATATAACGTTTAATTTTGTTGTTGATTAATGGAGGCGACCATTCGCCAACGAGAAAACCTACTTATGATTAAGAAGTTTATTTTATTTTATTTTAATTTTATGAATAATAATTAAGAGGTCTTAGTTTTAAGATCTTTCACCTTAATTATTATAATCTAAAGAAAAAGGTGATTGCTAAAAAAAAAAACATAATTCAACTAATTAAAAATACCGTCTGCAGTTGCAGCAGTGGTTTGAGGCGAACGAGAGCCCCCAGCAAGGATTTTACCTCAAGTTGAGACGGAACCTCAGGTCAGAGGTGAGCCTCGAACCCGAGCACGATCACGTCCGAGGGAGGAGCCTACTGCTAGGGAAAGACGACAAGCCACCAAAGACCAACCACCACCAAGTCGAATGGCACCACATGCATGCAAATCCATGTAAGTCAATTGCCTGAACCTTGCTCGGAGGCATCCCCTCTCGTACGAGACCCGACACGAGGAAAAGCCCCGACAGTAGAAGAATTTACTAGGATCGTGGCTCCTTGTCAAAGGCTGATGGAAAGATTGGCTCTCAGAGGGAATGATAGAAGGAGGGACCGACCGAGCCAACGAGAGTTGCATCACGAGTCGAGGACTCACGATCCAGAACGAGACCTGTATCAAGCAGATACCTTACTCCTAGAATGACCCCGTAGGGAACAAAGACCGAACAAATGCCCAGGCCCACTCTGATAAGGGTAGAGGAATTCGATCTAGGGACTGACCTCTGAGCCCTGATTAACCTCCAAAGAAAAGATCTGCGGGACCAGGAAGTTGAAAGCCAGTCGTGGGCCGCCGAGCTACGGAAACTACAAGACCAATTGGGAGATATATGAAGAGCGTAGGACCAAGATGGCCTCGACTTAGAAAATCTTGTAGACCAGGTCGATCCGCTCTTCATTGGCGAAATCATGGCCGAAGAGGTACCGACCAAGTTTAAACTACCAACCATGAAGGCTTACGACGGATCTAAAGATCCAGTCGATCATCTAGATACTTTCTAGTCGTGGATGGAGCTCCACGGAGTCCGGGATGCTTTCAAGTGCCGAGCATTTTCCTTTACTCTTACAGGACCAGCCAGATGGTGGTTCGGCAGTTAAAAAGAAAGTCGATCAAATCTTTATAAGAGTTGGCCCGAGCTTTCATCACACAGTTCCTGGGAGGGAGAAATAAGAAAAAACTAGCTACCCACCTACTAATGGTAAGGTAAGGGAGTCACGAAAGTCTGAGAGAGTATTTGGCTCGCTTCAACAACGGAGCATTACAGGTAGAAGGTTACACTGATGGTGCAGTCCTTATAGTCATCATCGCCGAGTTGAAAGACAAAAAATTCCTATGGTCCCTGGGAAAAAAGGCCCCCACAACCTACGTGGAGGTGGTTACCCGAGCGCAGAAGTATATGAACTTGAGAGAGCTCCTTAAGTCTAGACGCGCCCCTGAAGACAAGCATGTGGAAATGGACAAAGAACGAAGGGCGGACAGAGTAGAGCAAAATCGTGCGGAGTCTCAAAAAAGGCACCTAGACGACCGACCTAGTGACCTAGATATGCCTATTTGTAAGGGGTTACCCCCGAACAAGTTTGAAAAATACACCCCTATAGTGGTACCTCTAGAGCAGATTTTGATGGAGATCCAAGATAAAGAACCGCTGAAGTGGCCGGTTAGATTGAAAGTAGGATCTCATTTACGTAACAAAGACAAATACCATCTATTTCATTGAGATCACGGACATGCCACCTTTGACTGTTACGACCTGAAGGAGACTATTGAAGCCCTAATCCAAAAAGGGCGGTTGAAAAAGTATGTTGAAAACAAGCAAAGATCCACCGAACGCCCGAGCAAGAAACAGAATGTGGGAGACTCCACACCCCTTCAAGAGATCCGCACCATCCTAGGTGGCCCTGCGGGAGGCACCTTGAATCGAAAGAGAAAGGCCTGTGCTCGAGAGTCCTATGAGTTACCAAGCTCTGAGGAGGTACGAATCATGGCGGCAGCGGATGACACTATCAATTTCTTACCGACAGACGCATGTAAATTGCACCAACCCCATAATGATGCGTTAATGGTAGCTTTGACGGTGGCCAACATTAAAGTTCGGAGGATCTTAATCGACGGCGAAACCTCAGCTGGCGTTCTATCATTGCAAGCCTTTGACGCCATGAAGCTGGGGCGCGAGAGGTTGTCTCCGAGCCCAACCCCACTAGCTGGGTTCGAGGGCAGCACTGTATACCCCAAAGGAAGTATTGAGCTCCCTGTAACCTTCGGGGAAGGTGATCATTCAGTACTAACCTTTGTTACCTTTTTTATTGTGCCTGACAGATCGACGTACAATGTTATCATCGGAAGGCCAACCATTCACCAGCTCTGCGCAGTACCATCAACATATCACCAAATGATGAAGTTCCCAACCTCGACGGGAATCAGGTGTATACGTGGGGACAACAGATCTCGCGAGAATGCTATCATACCACTCTCCGAGGTGTGACAAGTTTGACAGACGTGGAAACAGACCCACAAAATATCACCCTAGGAAAGGCCACACCCTACCAATTGGGCACGACACCTGGGGAAGGGCGTTGTCTTGAGCCCCAACCAGGCATAAAAAATGCAAGCGATGGCCCAAAAGTGGGCCACCAAGGAAAGCCTGCTGAAAGGTTAGAAGTAGTGCACCTGCTGTCAAAAGATCAAGTGGTACAGATAGGGACCAGCTTGGGCCCCAAACACCGGGCGAGACTTATTACGTTTCTTAGGAACAACAGCGATGCATTCGCATGATCTTCCA
Organism: Sechiopsis laciniata; assembly: GCA_037833695.1. Classification (NCBI taxonomy): domain Eukaryota; kingdom Viridiplantae; phylum Streptophyta; class Magnoliopsida; order Cucurbitales; family Cucurbitaceae; genus Sechiopsis; species Sechiopsis laciniata. The sequence continues at coordinate 5,786,132 of JBBMKA010000022.1, read as the reverse complement.
AAGACAAGCTTGGAGTAGATCCGAGGGTCATGGTACACCGCCTAAACAATGATTGGGATCACAAACCCATTCGGAAAAAGGCAGGGCCTTCAACCACGAAAGAAATAAAGTCATCGTAGAGCAAGTGGACGAGTTGCTTAGAAAAAAATTTGTCTGGGAAGTGCATTACCCTGAGTAGTTGTCCAACGTGGTGTTGGTTAAAAACCTAATGGAAAATGACGCAACTACATCGACTTCACAGACCTCAACAAGGCTTGTCCTAAGGACAGCTTCCCCCTGCCTCGGATAGATCAGCTTGTAGACACTGCCTTCAGTCACGGGGTCTTGACATTCATGGATGCATATTCAGGATACAACCAAATCCGAATGCACACCCCGGATCAAGAAAAAACATCATTTGTGATCAGTCGAGGTTTGTATTATTACAATGTTATGCCTTTTGGCTTAAAAAATGCTAGCGCAACTTATCAACGTTTAGTTAACCGCATGTTCTCCCATCTTATAGAAAAAATATGGAGCTATACGTCGACGACATGCTAGTAAAAACCAAACTGTCGGAAGGGCACGTAGGGGACCTGTCTCAAGCATTCCAAACACTCAGAGAATATCAGATGAAGCTGAACCCAAACAAATGCGTGTTTGGAGTAAAATCTGGGAAATTCCTCGGTTTCCTAATACACTAACGGGGGATCGAAGCCAACCTAGAGAAGATCCAAACAGTGTTAAAATTAGAGCCACCTCAAACACTAAAGCAGCTTTAGAGCTTAAACGGAAAGGTTGCGGTACTCAGTCGATTTATCAGGCGAGCAACAGATAAGTGCCATCCATTTTTCAAAGCACTAAAGTTAAAAGGAAGAGTTCACCGGACGGAAGAGTGCGACACCGCTTTGAGTCAGCTCAAGGCCTACCTCAGCACGGTGTCCCTTCTATCTAAACATGTACCTGGGGATGACATGTTTCTATACATTACATCGTCCGATAAAGCCATCAGTTCTTTATTACTCAGAGACGAAAATGGGCACCAACTGCTCGTTTACTACACTAGTAAAGCCATGGTGGCCGCCGAGACTCGCTATCCACAGGTAAAGAATCTAGCTCTGAACCTGGTCATGTCGGCAAGACGACTACGACCTTATTTCCAGGTGCATAAAATCGTGGTTCTGACTAATTACCCTTTGTGATAGGTGCTAAAAAAACTCGAAAGTATCTAGGCGGTTGTTGAAATGGGCGGTGGAGCTTAGCAAGTACGACGTCCAATACCAAGTTAGACCATCAATCAAAGGTCAAGTAGTGGCGGACTTCATTGTTGAGCTCACACCTGAGGGCGATGGTGAAGTGTTTTCAACGACAGCACCCGAACCATGGGTCCTCTATGTAGACGGATCGTCGAACAAAAAAGAGTGTGTAGCCGGCTTACTGCTCTAATCCCTAGAAGGAAATCATTTTGAATACGCTCTCCATTTCATGTTCAAGACTTCCAATAATGAGGTTAAGTACGAGGCATTAATAGCCAGCCTCCAAGTGGCAGTTGCTATAGAATCCACTCATCTAAACATCAAAAGTGATTATCAGCTTGTAGTTAACCAGGTTATGGCAATGAACCAAGCCAAGGAGGCCCGAATGATTGCCTACTTGCGTAAGGTAAAAGACTTGATGACAGCCTTCCAGGAAGTTAGGTTCGAGCAAATACCAAGTTTCAAAACACCAACGCTGACTCCCTAGAAAAGTTAGCCGTCTCGTTCGAAACATAGGTCAGAAGATCAGTACCTATAGAAATTCAGACCGAACCTAGTGTGTAATCAGTCGAAGTTTGCAACGTAACCTCACCCCCGATAATCCACACTTAGATGACCCTGATCATTCAATACTTGGTTCACGGTACAATATCTAGTGACAAAAACGAGGCTACACAGCTTTGCTACCGTGCAGCCGGATATATTCTAGTTAGAGGCAATTTATATAAGCGAGGGTATACACCCCCTTACTTCGTTGTCTAGATCAAGATGAAGCAACTTACGTTATGATGGAAATCCACGAGGGTATATGCGAAAACCACTCTAACGCGCGCTTTTTTGTGCAAAAAATAATCCGACAAGGTTATTTTTGGCCAAAAATGTTGGAAGATGCTCGAAAATTCACGCGAACATGCAATAAGTGCCAGCACTTCGCCGCTGGAGAATCTAACCAGTATGGTTGGTCCCTGGCCCTTTGTGCAGTGGGGGGTAGACCTCATTGGACCCATGCCACAAGTAAAAGGCCAAGTGAAATTCGCGGTAGTGGCGGTGGATATTTCATGAAGTGGGCAAAAGTAGAGGCATTAGCTACCATATCCGAGAAAAAGGTGACCAGCTTCGTTTGAAAACACATAGTCTGCCGCTTTGGGGTACCTCACACCCTTATAACAGACAATGGAAAATAGTTCGATAATACTGCATTTCGAACCTTTTTCCAGGAACTTAACATACGACACCATTGCTCTTCACCGACACATCCTCAAGCAAACAGTTAGATTGAAGCTATCAACAAAATAATCAAGAAAAACCTCAAGACAAAACTTGAGAACCTCAAGGGGGCATGGGTTGATGAGCTCCCAAATGTTCTCTAGGCATATAGAACAACTCCAAAAACATCAACAGGCGAAACGCCCTACTCACTAGCATACGGGGATGAAGCGGTGATCCTAGCAGAGATTGGTATATCCTTGCCCCGAACTTTATTTTACTTCCCAAAAATAAATGACCAGGCCTTGTGACTTAGTCTAGAGTTGCTTGAATAGTGAAGAAAAGGAACACGACTCAGAGTCGCTGAATGCAAAAGTCAGGTGGCATGGTATTATAACTCGAGGTGATGGTCTGTTGCTTCAAAACAGGCGAATTGGTACTCCGTAGAGTTTTACCTAACACCAAGGACCCTAGCGATGGTTCTTTAGGCCCAAACTGGGAGGGACCGTATGTGGTAACCCGGGTCATACGCTGAGGGACCTATCACTTGGAAACACTAGATGGTGGAAAGCTTCAACACCTGTGGCACGCCGAGCACCTAAACGATATTATCAGTAAAAGTTATATGACCCTAACACACCTCAACTTCGACTATGCCTTGCTTTGATTTTTTCTACTTTATGTCAACACTCAAAATTTGGTGTTGACTACAGTTTGCTTTGTTTAGCACTTCTCGTTTTCAATTTATTTTACTTTTATGCTGATTCAAGAAAAATGTAATAAATGCATCATTTGATCTATGAATAAAGACAATTCAAGCATACTTTTTCCTGTGAATGCAAAGTATTACTTGAATAGGGGGCAACACATATATAAATCCATCGACCCTATGACAAAAAAGAGACCCTATATCAAAAAAGGGGACTCTGTGTCAAAAAGGGACCCTATGCAAAGAGGGGGACCCTATGCAAAAAAGGGACCCTATGTCAAAAAGGGGGACCCTGTGTAAAATAGGGGCCCTATGCAAAGAGGGGACCCTATGACAAAAAGGGAGCCCTATGTCAAAAAGAGACCCTAGGTAAAAAAAAAAAAATCTCATATCAATGAAACTGGTAAATGAACCAAGCCACGGAATAAATAACAACGGTCTATATTTTATTTTCGCAATAACGAGGAAGGTAGTACAACGCGATAAAAGCTGGATTACAGCATTACAACAACAAGTTCAAAGCTAAACAAAACCACCAAAGCCGGACTACGACATCACTAGGACGTAAACATACAAATAGACTCACAAAATGACAAAACACGAAGATAGACCCACGCAGTCAGAATCAGATGGTCAACACTCCCCTCTGCCGCAAAGTTCATCTTGGACGTGGGGCTCGACTGCTGGACCCAGCTCGATTTGAACCACCCCGAGTGGCATCAGATCGAGTAGTCACACAGTTATCGCATTTTGTCATTGGACTATCGCTTTTAAGAGCACCCTGAATGTAAGAACCCGACCCAAACTAGGGTCTAAACCTAAGTCCTTAACTCTAAATGCATGAAAATAGTACTTAACATCCCGGACATGTAAATTTAAAACAAAACCTCTTTAAATAACTAAGAAGAACAGGTTTATAAAAGCCATAAATTTATTAAAACAGTTATAGAGCACCCAAGAGTCAAAACATAAAAGCTTGGTAAAACATGATCAACTTATCATGCCCCTAAATAGTTCATGCAGAAAGAAGAAAATTAAAAGACTCTAAATAGAATAATGCAGCGAGTCCTATGGTCATTTCCCGCTAGTCTGATCACCCATCTCGATACAATCTCGTGGTACCTATGGTATTCCATAGTAGAAAGAGTGAGTTTTGCAACTTAGTAAGGATTCCCCAACTCGGGGTACAAAGATGTACCAAATTGCAAGCATCAATAAATAAGCATGATCAATAGCACAATCGAAGGGTTATCATAACCCGAGCTCCTGGTAATAGATCAGGAAGCTCGTCCTTAACCTGCACCACGTAGAGCGGTTTAGAGATCGAAAACCTAAAGACGAATAGTCCACATGAGTCTTCTGACTCTAGGGCAATCTGGGAACCTACTTCAGGCCGAGGGATCTGACGAACGGTGCTACCTATCGGCAACAAGCCCCAAACTCGCAGTGAGTGGTGGATTCGACACGACTCACTAAAGGCATCGTAACCCATACCACATACTTAAAGGGTTCCCAAGGCTACTAGTAAACAGTTGTTAGGGCCATGAGCATGGTCGGCCGACCATCCACTGAAGTCCTAACTCAAGGGTATAGTCCCAAGTTACAGTATGAGCTCGGTACATCATCGTTCACGCTGGTCTACTAGTACCACTTTCCGTCTAGTGACTCAATCAGTCCTAATCGAGGCATCGAGACATGTCAAGCACAGGCAAGCCCACAACTAGGGGACATGCGATCCATCATGCAATATCAATAAACATGCATATGATAAATCATCAATAACAGTAGACATGAGACATGGTTTCAATACAATCAGTACATGCATACAAAACACATAAATCGTGCTATAATCAGATCAAGTAAGTTAACACAAATAATTCAATACACGTAATAACCATGGGCCTCGAAAAGGGGGTAAAGGGTCTCTTACCTTGCCAATCCACTAACAGCTCTTCAAGAATCCACTCAAAGCTCTAAATAGCCAAACACAACTTTGAGTCCAGAAACGAACAAACTTATCAGAACTAGTACTTCAGACTAACAAAATTGGATCTAGAACATTAAATTTATCAAACAGCGAGGAACCTAAAAAATTATGCCCCGAAGACTTCTAACGGCTACACGCGCCTCACAAACTCAGCTCAAAGGATTAAGAACAACTCAGATCAAATCTAGTCTACAAAAAAGTCAATGGGTCAAAACTCACCATTTAACCCAAGCCAAACACCCAATAAACTCTAATCCAAACAACCATTAAACCCATAACCAAAACAGCCACTATCCACATTCTAAATAAGTTCAAACTTTAACCAAACAAGCTTAAAACTCATTTAAAATGTCTTTAAACCTACAACCAACCACCTCTTAATCTCAAATTAAATAGACATAAACTAGCAAGCAAACACCATATATCCATAACTTGAATATTCTTAAACTAGAAAACAACAGCCTCAAATCTCTAATTGAATGGCTTTAAATCACAAACCAAACTAGCATAAACCGCATTTTAACTAACTCTAAACCAGCAGCCAAACAAGCTTAATCCATATACTTGCAAACAAACACCCTAAACCACAACTTAAATAAGCTTAAACTTAAATGAGTTTAAACTACAACCAAACAAAGCTTTTTCTCAACTTAAATAGAATTAATCTATTTAACAAACACCCACCTTCTTCTCCAAGTGACATCTAAACCTAAAAGTATCAAATAAAAGAAGCTCACATGACCTCCAATGGACGACTGAAGCTTGCTGCGGCGGCTTGATTTGCTCCACGGCAGTGAACCTCGAATGTTGCTCCCCACGCGCGCAACTGGAGCTCGCGGCTCACCCCTCCTCGAAACTGACGGCAACGGGCTCAACCCAACACCTATAACTACTCTGACTAACTCGCGACAGAACCACCAATACAGACGAAGGGGATTTCATCTTCACGTGCGACTGGCCGGCGTGACCTCCGTTTGCGAACCCATGCTACGAACCCACGGCGACCGGTGACTCGAGCAGCTTACGAGACCAACACCGGCGACGCTTTCGATCTTAGCGCAGAAATCTACGAACCCATTCACTAACCTGACCACCCACCTTGCTGAAGACGATCGCACGCGAACCACTATGAAGCCGACACACCAGTGATGGAACTCGGACCAAAACGGCGATGACTCTTCGAAAAATAGACCTCGGGCTGCGCTAAGAGGCTAATGGCTGTACAGTGGACAAGAGAGTCTAGGGATTTGAATTTTCTTTAAATACTAGGGGAAAAGACATATTTACCCTTCAATTGGAATTAAACCATAAAATGCCACCACTTTTGATTTAACTTCAATAAAATGGGTCTAAATGGGGTTATTACACTGAAACATTCGATCATCATAATAAAGAACATGAACGGGTTGATCATTACTTGAAGTAGATAAGACAAGAGTAGGAGTGGAAACCCTATGAGCAACCTGATCAAAAAAGTAAAGGTAGTGGTAAACCAGAATTGCAGCATGATCCTTTTTGAATTACTTAACTGCCCAAGCTACTCTGTTCTTCATGTTCTTCTGAGCCAAAGTAACAAACACGGGGGGTCTTTTTCAAGGCCTCAACTAAGGCGGCATCATCTCTTAACCTACCCTGTGCTTCGTTCAACTTATCTTGTACTCTGGCATGGGCAGCAACCTCGGCTGTCAGCTTCAGTTGTACAGACTGTATGAGAGCCTGAGCTTCCTTTAAGTTGCTCTGGCAGGAGGTCAAAGAGCCCTCGGTAGATCAGAGTCATTTTTTAGCCGCCCGACTTGCTACATGAGAGACTAGCAACATCCCCTTCGGTCCTACAAACTTTTTACATGTAGAAAAGATCGTTAGCAAGCTGATTAGCCTTATAAAGCAGTTTGAGACACGCTTGGAAAAGAAGAGATGTTAAAACACGTGAAAGGATAATAAGCTAAGGCTAAGAAAGATGAAGGAACCTGGAGGGCCATTTCGGTACCATCGGGATGTTGCGGGAAGATTGCTCATCGAATATGGAAGGTTGAGATTCAACTATACCTCCCAAATTGCTAAGAGCATTGGTCAAAAACTGAACTGGGTTTGGCGCATTATTGTAAGGTGCAGAAGGGACCTCCCACTTGATAAAGGACGACGTAACCTCAGCGGACCGGGGGGGGGGGAGAATCTAGGTGAGACCGCTGGATAGACGATTCGAGGAGGGGCCGCTTAGATTGTAACAACGACCCCTCCCCCTACACTTGAAGGCACCTCGAAAACACTGGCGAACCAACTAGCATCCTCCTGGTCTAGATGAACGTGACGTGACGAAAGTTCCAAGGTCAGTCCGCTAGGTCCTGAATTTTAGCTCCCCTTGTGCTAGATTCACCAACGAACCAAGCACCAGGATTTTGACTTCTGCCCATGCCCAGGGGAACCGTGGGAACATCCCCAAAACAGCTCATATCCTTGACACCCAAAGCATAACGAGAACTCCCCGCCTTGGCACTTATATAGTTCGGATAGGTCGGGCCAGGCCACGAATTGAGGAGCAGCTCGACATTGCAACAAATGATGAACCTTACCTGATAGAAGGTTGTCGGCAAAAAGAAAGCAAAAAGTTACGAGCTTCAAACTTTTCCATTCTTTAGCAGGTAACGATCGCCAGCTGCACTAGAACTCCCATACAGGCTCACGAATCTCTAGTTGACAACGAACAATCAATAAAACATGGCCGTTAGATTCAATACAAAAAAGAGAGAGATAAATATAAACACAAAAAAGGAAAGCTTTGCGAAAGAGCGCATCGCAAAGCACTCATAAAAAGGCTGAATAAGAGAAGCTTTTCTGCCCACTGCAAAGGTGGACATAACGCTAGAAGAATAGCGACATGGATTCAACCAATCCTCTCCGACGGAGAACCACTTGTGACGCCACCTCTTTACACAGTCAGGTGCGTAGAGAATACGTCTCCTACGAAGCAGAACGTAGCGGCTCACCGTGACGTCTGGGATCTCATGGAAATGATAGAGAGACAGAAAGTCATCGACTAAAATAGGAGCCCCCAGACCAAGGCAATTCTAAAGGCAGAGGTAAACAAAGAAAATGTTCCACAAATTTGGGGAAAATTGACCCGGGGTCAGGTCCACCGTACATAATAATTCCTGAACGATGGGGAGTACAAGAAACAAAAGACCCCGTCTCAACATCTTCAGATAAGCCATAGTCCATCTCCGAGGAGAATTATAAGCAGATTCCTTCCCAATTGGTAGTCGGAGAAGAACATCTGAAGAAATGTTATAATTCTTCCTAAGTTTGACCAAATCTCTCTCACTTAAGCATGAGACATCGTGAGGAGAAGAGTTAGTTACACACCTTAAAGGCTCACGATTGTTACATTTTACTTGGCAATAGCTCACAAAATATGAGTGGACCCCACTATCACAAGATTATTCTTCAATAGACTCACTGTCACAAGACTGTTCCTCACTCGACTCACTCTCATCTAAATCCTCGGTAGCCACGAGCTCATAATCAGGGTCATAATCCATCTCTCATAAAAGTTAACTGAAGAGGAAGTGAAGGAAAATGGAAAGAAACAAAAACTCAATTTTATCTAAAAGTAAGAAGATTCAAGTTTGTTTGAAAGAGAAGGATGAAAACTCTCTCAAAAGAACTTACCATGAGAATAGAGAAACTTGGAATGAATGTGAAAAGGAAAGAGATGTCTTCCTTTTATAGAGTTTTTCCATGAGAGCCAGGGGAGGAATCAACACTTGGCGCTAAAAAAAAGAACAACGACATCAGCAGCACATCACACAACGACACCTACTCTTGTTGCCTCAAGACGTGCGCCTAAGGCATACAAGAGTAGGGGTAATTGCTGTAGGAGGATTTTTGCTCAAGCATCGGGCTTGCGACTTGCTCTTGATAGGCCCAAAGGCATGCCCAAGAAAGCTAAAAAAGTAGGTCGAGATGGCTTAGAGGAAAATAGGATTGAGCCAAAACCACTTATCTGATCCTTGAGAAGAAGATCGGACACGTGGAGATCCTCAAAAGAAAGGTCGGACACGTGTCCAACCCCCATGTGCGCGTACAGGTGCGGGCTGAACGTAAGTCTGGCCCTCGTGCGTGTACGTGAGTATGGGCCGAACATAGGTCTAGCCCGTTTAATATGTGTGGGCAGACACCGGTCCGGCCTAGAAGCATCCTCATGTGCAGACTGAATATCAGTTTGGCCTGTCTAGGGAGAGCAACCAGATTGATTCGACTTGGTCGCATTCCCCCTCTCCCAGGTGGTGGTAAAATTGCTCTAGAGAAGTATTCGTGGTAGTTTGAACGAAACCCACTCCTAGAAGATGCGTATGTTGAGAGAAGAATGGGGGCGAGCGGGGGGACCATACCTTATAAAAAGACTCACAAACGATGCTACGGGTATGCTAATTTGACCTCTAAAACTTACAGAACTCTCTCTAAACCCTATTTCACAATACTGACTTAGGCATCAGAGTCCACGTGGTTGTACCACATCGGTGCCCAGTTTTACTCCTCTGTTTTGCAGGCACGACATTCCCGTTTCCAAACAAATTTACCGTTGATACGGAGTACCAAAATTTGGCATCAACAAATACTGTTAATTTTTTTTAGCACATGCGTTGGATTCCTCACGAGAGCTATTTTTTTAATTATATAATTTGACTTAAAAATGATAAGTTTACAAAAAAAAAAAAAAAAAAAAAAGTACTCAAATATTAAATTGCACATATATTTTAAATATCATGTTTTCCTATTTTGAGTTTAAATTGTGAATTTATATTTTATGGCATGACATGTGAACATAATTATTATTCTGTTTAAAAAAAACATAATTATTATTATAACAAAAATCTAGTTTTTAGTGGACTTTTCATGTATAATAATAATAATAAAAAAAATCAATAAAATTGTGTGAATAAAATTAGTTTACAAGAAATTCATGCATAACACAAAATTGGTATGAGTTTATTAAAAAGACAAAAAAAAAAAAAAATAAATAAAAAAATCTTATTCCCGATGACTTCAACAGATAGTTTCTAATCAGTGCACGTATAGTCTTCCATCAATGACACGAACAGTCTTCAATCATTATCACGTACAATTTTCAATTAAAAAAGTTTTTAATCAGTGTCGGAGATAGTGTTCAATAAAAAAATGAAGAATTTGGAAATTCGGAATTATGGCAAGGTTTTGTTGGCTAATAATTTTTAGCTTGAGATTAAGAGAGTAGGTTCTGTTTGGTTCAGCATGGATGACCATTCTGTTAAGATGCTAACAAATATGAAATTTGTTCCAGGTATTCAGCATAACCTTATCTCATTAGATGTTTTAGATGCTGCTGGTTATAACTACTCGTCTCGTAATGACTTACTTTATGTGGGTAAGAATGAGAAAATCAAGTTGTCTAGAAAGCTTACGAATGATTTATACATTCTGCAAGGCAAAGCTTCTCAACGCGAGATGAGTGTTGTATTTGATAAATTTGAGACTCCGTTTGAAAATTTGAGAGGTTTCCTACCTGAAATTAATTTTGCTGTTAAGAAGTAGTTGAATTCTGATATTGTGTTTTATGATAAATGTTTGATTGTTGCTTCTGCTTATGCATCTAAAAATCTGATACCTTTAGTGCTTGTCAGTGACATTGCACATTCTGATTCTATCTTTGTTACTCATGAACCTGAGGATTTTCCTGCTGGTTTAGAGGGTGACGTTCAGTTCTTCGATAGGGAGTTGGCTTGTTTGTCGGTTTCTTCATGTAGGAAGTTTCGGTGAGACTTGAAATTTATTTGCTCATTTCCTGCCATTGCTGGTTTGCTATTAAGTTCAATCTATAGGGTGTTGTATACTCTCGTTCTGATGCAGATTCATTTGTTTTCGGTTACATACATGAAGAAGGGATAAATGTTCTTGATGTTCTTTCTCCGTTTGTCTTATTGTATATATCCTCACTGTTGGGCTTTTGTTGCATTGATTAGTTTTTTGTTGCAGTTCTTTGAGCAGTTTGATTATTTCATGATCGTTTACTCTTTTGCAAGAAATCAGTTTGATTATCTGTTTTCAGAAAGACTGTTAGTGTTGATTGCTTCGTCCTGATTCTGTTGAATTTGGATGGTATTCTGATGGCTTCTATTGGTTTTGATGAAGTTATGCAATTTGAAGATTTCTTGATTTATGAGTTTGATATGGAAGATGTGTGCTGTGTTTATGGAGTACTTGTTTGTGCTTCTATTTCTTGCTTGCCATTCCGATTAGCACAGTTTATTAGTTTTTTCAGCAATTATATGGAAGTTTGACATATTTTGATGCAGCGTTCTGAGCATTTAGTTTTTTATTCGGACATTATTTTTTTAGGGTCATTTGTGTTCTGAATGCATTGGTTTCTAAATAGTTGATTCGTTCTAGATATATTGACTTTAATTTGTGCTGTTTATGTCGTTTGAGAGGGTATTTTCCCATTTGCTTTGTTTCCATGTTACTTGGCAACTTTTTTTTTTTTTTTTATGACTTGTCTTTTTTCGAAGATGTTCTTTTGAGAATAGGTTTAGGTTGTCGTTGGTGGATTGAGTTCACCGTCCCTCTGAAGTTCTGAATTCTGAGGTCTTCAAGACCGTTCTGATTTGCTCGTGCCGAGCAAAGTTATGATTCAGTTTTGCTTGGAATTCTATTGCCATTTATGATATGTACTTCAAGAGGGTAATTTGTTAATAACCCTCAAGGTTAGAGTACATAGGTCCAGTTATCAGAAGAAATAAACACCGATTCTCCATCATCGATACGCCAACGCAAAGCTTTAGAAAGTAAATCTCGACCCCAAATTATACTACGCCAGATGAACGAGCTATTACCCCTCATTTTAGGCTCCATAAAATTTGTAGAAGGAAAATACTTGTTTTTAAGGACTTTAGAGAAAAAGATTTTGGATTTTTCAGCAAACGCCACCTTTGTTTAGCAAGGAGAGATTGATTAAAGAGTTCTAGATCTCTAAAACCCAAACCCCTTTAGAATTTTGATCTACAAACTTTGTTCCACTTTGTCCAATAAATTTTATTGGATGAGTTCGAATCCCCTCAGCAAAACCTAGCCAGACTCAATGACAATCTTTGATGAGGCTCTTAGGAAGCTTAAAACAAGCCATGTTTTAAGTTGGCAGGGCTTGGAGCACCGCCTTAATGAGGACCTCTTTCTCCCCAAGGAAAAAGAATTTATGATTCCATTTAAGGAGGTAAGCTCACATTTTATCTTTTATGTATTTAAAAGACTGCTTTTTAGGCCCCAAGAAAGACACGGGAATTCCCAAATACTTACCATGAGCATCGACCTTTTTCACACCTAAAATATTTAAAATATACACTTGAACGGGATCACTAACAATGGGACTAAAACACACTGCCGACTTGTCTAGATTAACCTCCTGACCAGAAATAAACCTATAATCGCTTAAAATTTCAGCTACCCTAAAATCTTCATTTTCCTTTGCTTTGAAGAACAACAGACAATCGTCAGCAAAGAGAAGATGAGAAATCAAGGGTGAGTTACGGGCTAATCGAATACCAGATACACTACTAGACTCTTCAGTGAAATTCAACATACAAGTTAAGGCTTCGGTGCATAAGAGAAAGGGATAGGGAGAGAGGGGGTCACCTTGATAGAGACCCTTAGAAGGAATGACATCCCTCCTGCGACTCCCATTTAAGTTGAAGGTAAAAGTGACAGACAAAATACACCTCATGATAAGAAACACAAAGTATGTGCCGAAAGCCGAGACTAACATAAAATTCCTTAGAAAAAACCACTCAACTCTATCATAAGTTTTGCTCATGTCAAGTTTAGCTTCCAAGACACCCACCTTCCCTTTTTTCCTACCCTTAATATAATGCAGACATTCGAAGCCTAGAATAGCATTGCCAGAAATATTTCTATCAAGAACAAACGCACTCTGGTTAGGAGAAATAAAGACCTTCAGTGCCACTTTGAGCCTATTAGCTATAACTTCGAAATAATTTTATAAATGACATTACATAGGCTAATAGGTCTAACGGCCGAGACACTACTGGGGGAGTTTCCTTTTGGAATTAGGGTAATAACAGTTAAATTAATATCTTTAACAGATCTACCCTCATTCAACACTTTACGACAAAAAGTAGAGACATCAGACCCAATGATCGACCAATAATTTTTATAGAATAGAACCGTAAACCCATCCACTTATGGAGCCTTATTTGACCCCAGAATATCCATTGCATTAAAAACTTCTTCCTTAGTAAATGGACAATTTAGAGAATTATAAATATCAGGGGGTAAAGTAGAGCGCACCTGAGCGAAGAAATTTTGCGTTGTTGTGTTGTTATCCTGACCATTCGTTGCAAAGAGTTTGCTAAATTGAGCCACCAACTCCTTTTCAATATCCTCATCAGATTCGGTCCAGCTGCCATCTGTCTGACGAAGCTTTTCTATGTGATTTCTTCTTTTATGCTGAATTGTAGCATTGTGGAACCACTTGGTGTTTCGGACCTCACATTTAAGCCAGTCCACTCTAGCACGCTGCTTCCGGTACAACTCTTCCTCTGTTAGAAGGCTTTCCAATTTCCTCTTTAATCATGAGTATCCATAACTTGTTAATGACTTCTTGAATATCAGCCTAAACTAAGCCATTGCACGTATTAGTGATTTGGAATCATAGATTCATGTCAACAATTAAAAACATAAAAATTGATTTTTATTATGATGATGATATAATTATATTTACTAATATTATTATATGATAAAAATTAATGAGGAATATTTACATCATGCCCGGACATTATATATAAAATAATGCCCACCTATGAGGCTTAATATGAACCACAATCTATTTGATTTTAAATTTAAAAGATAAAAAAAATAAAATAAACAAAAATAGATTGTGTCCCATATTGAACGACATAGGTGGACATTATTTTATATATCATGTCCGGGCATGATGTAAATATTTCTCAAAATTAATTAGTAATATAATAATAATTATGAAACTATTATAATAATAATAATCAAAATAAGCCAAAAGGAATAATACTTGAGTGACATCATGCATAGTAGAGTTGGTTATGAGTTCCAATCTCAAATATTGTTGAATAAAAAAAGGAATAATTTTATTAATATAGTTGAATTAAAATTCTTTCTTTTTTGCCCCATTACCATAAATCTTTCATCTTAGAAAAATTATATAATTCGTGCTAATCCAATTTATATTTTTATTATTGAATAATATTATTAAGAAATAAGAAATAAGATATATAATAATATTTGTTGACCGAAGAATTTCAGCTAATAAGAATTTGCCATGTCATGTATAAATTTATGATAAAATTTAATAACTTTTGAGTCACTTACAAATTTATAATTATCCCAAAGTTAAATGAACCAGGAGTTGGTTTATTTGGAATTTGGGTCCGAATTAAATATATCCAAATCCATATAGTCAAGCACAAAGGTCATTAAGGCCCAAGTCTAAGGTCTAGGTCCAAAGAATCATGAAGTCCACAAGGCCCAAGCCCAAATGCCACATGAGGCCAAGATCACGATGCCAAAAAAACTCTATAAATAGAGGGATCCCCCTCATTTGCACAGAAAGCAAGACATTCAACTTGAAGACTCAGAAACTTCGAGAGAATTCAAAGCATCTTGCATTCTAAATCGAGGAGACTTCAAGATCGGTCAAGTGAGTAAGAGAATTCAAAGATCAAGTTTCAGAATTCAAGAATACTCAATGACAAAGGCTCTAAAAAATGATACAAATCAATCATTTCTTTACTTATAAGTTGAAGATTCAATCACCCCTATTTGAGAAGAAGCTCGCAAGCTTTCAGATCAAACATCTTCAAAGTTTATATCCCGAGAGAAAGAATCAGAGGAGAAACATTAGAGATTGTAACATACGAACATATTCAAATCAATAAAATTCAAAGTTCATATACACGTGTCTTTCTCTTATACTTTGTATCGAAATTTCGTGTGAACAAATTGGCACGCCTATTGGGACATCTCTACCTTTCATCTCAATCTCTCTCATAAATCAAGCATCCATGATTGGAAAAGCTACATCAAAGACCGCTGCTCTAGAAGTCTCGATCCAACACATAACGCTACATCAAAGGCAGCTACTTGATTTTATCATTTATTTTTACTCATGCTTTATAAACCAAATTATGTTTGAAAAAAATACTTTTCATTTTAAAAGTCTGTTAAGAACTCAGTTGTTTCTATAAGAAAAACGAAAATAAAGATAAATTAGAAAAAGGTGAGAATTTAAGCCCAATTTCATAAATAAATAATAAAAAATCAAACGGTTACAAATGAAAGTGTATTGTTAAGGTCTTGGTGGATAATTATTTTGTTTTTAGTTTTTTGACTTTTGAAATTTAAGTTTACAATAACTGCCTTATTATATGTTTTTTCTTATTTTGATGACTACATCTTACCTATATTTTTAGAAACCAAACAAAAATTTATAAATAAAAAATGTAGTTTCAAAAAATTTGTTTTTGTTTTTAAAAGTTAGTTAGCATTCACATACTTTTTTAAAGAGAAATGAACACATTGTAGAAAAGATGAAACATACTGTAGGAAATTTGAGTAAAAGTAAGTTTATTAAAAAACAAAAAATAAAAAACCAAATGATTATCCAACAAAGCTAAATGATTGTTTTTTTTTTCTTTTCTCCATAATTTCTTTATGACAAGTTTCATATTTCTTAAATTTACAAAAAAAAAAAGAAAGTCATATTTCTTAACACAAAAATTCAGTCTAATATTCGAAACAAAACAAAATTTTGATTTTGACCTTTAAAAAAGGCTTATTTTTATTTATATATATGTAAAGAGAGAAAGATGAAAAGGAAAACATGAGGTAATTAAAAGTAGTATTTATGAATTTTTAATTTTAAGAAGTAAAAAATCAATCACCAAAAATCAAATAGTTTCAAAAGTGAAGTTTATAAATTGATTGATTTTGTGATTCATAACTACTCGAAACGATCTCTACTAACAAAGAGAATGTAACGATAAATGTAGAGTAAATCACTAGAAATACTTAAGCACGGTCATGGTGCTGACCACGTATCCTTTCGACCATTTAAGTCGAGAGTAAATGCTATAATTCTTAAAAATATTTATTTCATTTTGCGTGAACCTAATTCTAAGGATCTCACATTAATAAGATAATGATATCACTTAATATTTATAAAATAAGTAGACTGCTTCTCTCATTATCAATTGATTTTGAGATGAATGTTTACAATATTATTCAATCAAATAAAAATAAAATTAAAATTTGATTCAAGATTAGTGAACCTAAAAAGTAACATCATCCTTTTTTTATGTGGGCTACTCCCATTATAGTTAGAACTTTGATTGACTCAATTTATTAAGTTTATGAAAAAGGAGGATATTTCAAAGTGGAGATTTGTAGATGATTGTTGTCTCTAACGAGTGGTATTAAAGTCGTGCCTTTGGCTTAACTATGTTGATATAATTCTTAAGTGCCGAAAAATAAAATTTAGAATTATGGAGACATAATTCTATTGGAGATTATGGTTTGGTCGAGAATATAAAGTAGATGGATAAATGATATTATTTGAAGGGAGGCATGGTGATACTTTTTTCGAGAAGAACAATTGAATTCTCAAATATCGAGCAAATAAGTAAGAAGCTCGTGTGATATGCTTTGTTAGAAGAATTTGACAAAGATTAGAGCTATTCAAATATTTGACTATTAATTCTAAAATGAAGTTTATTAGTACTTTGTTCAAATAAACAATTGAAATCATTCCGTGCTTAACAAATAAAAAATGAGCTTAGAGACATAGTCATACTAAAAATTTGTGATTATTTTTTAATTTAATTTAATTATTATTATTTTTTATGGAATGACATCTACTCCAAAGAAGAAGAGTTAACCTAAATATGAGCTAAACAAATAAATGACTATTTAAAGGAGAGACTCAAAAGAGAAAGGAATGAAAATACAGAAAATGTCTATATATTAATTCCACAACAGGTGAGTGTCAACTTGAAATCTTGAAAGAAGTACACTTTCAAAGTCCAAGCCTTCGACCACTGGTTCACTCTTTAGGGATGATTCAGATTTAATAATTGATAAAATGAAAACTCACGAGTTACTCTATTTTCGATACTTTGTTAAAATAAAGAAAAAAGAAAATTGACGTACTAGAAAAGGTTAGAATTACCAAAATAAAGGGGTAGTAGCATCATTAGCTTGACAATAATAACCAATTACGTTTTCCTCAAGATTAAACAAACAGAAACCTAATTTTTGACTTTAAAATGTAATAGTTTATCCATGAAAGCAATGGTATTCAAATGAATGTATAAAAAGGTTCAATTAATTGAAGATATAAACTAAGCAAAGTCAATGATGATGAATTCCATCTCCACTGTTTACAAAAAGTTTCCTCATATTAAAAAAAAATTAATTGTTATATTTATTTATTTTTAAAGAGTCAAAAGCTATCTTAGGTTTTCGACAAATTGAATTGCAAATGGCCATCCAAATTTGATGGATATGTTAGGCCAAAAATGGTGTGTTTAGCACACTTGTCTCCTTAACAAAGAGTCAAAAGTTTTTTTTTTCCTCTTATGGTTAGAATCATTGGCTTTGAAGTTGAAGATTATTTGAGTCTGCATTCAATTTTGATTTCAAAACCTACTTTAGTTGTGAAGCTTTGGAAAAAGTCTTTATCATAGTATTGATAATAATAAATTATTTAATTTAGATTTTTATTTTAATCTATAATTTTAACTTAGTTGATTTTAATTTTAATTTTTTAAAGTTTAGTAAAATCTTCAAACGAGGTAAAAAGGCATTTTATTTTATTTTTTCAAAATATGTAATTTTCTTAGAACATGGACCTTTATAGTATAATTGAGATAGGTTAGAGTAATTCTTGAGCTTTGAACATGAATTGATTTCTTAATTGAGTTTAATTGTTCATGCTGAGCTTCATTGTTGAACTGATTAAGATTAGTCATGTTTACTATTTTAGTTCAACCATAAGTTGTTACATTCTGAAACTTACGTTGTTTTTTTTTTTAAACTTTATAATTGTCTCTTGCTGAACTCATTGTTTGTGATTTTCTTTATTTTCTTGCTAGAATATATAACACAACTAGAAACCAATTTCAAACTTTAATTAGAAATCAATTTCAATTATCTAAAACAAATTCAAACTTTAATTAGAAATCAATTTCAATTATCTAAAACAAATTCAAACTTTGAACTATAAACATGTCATTTATGAAATTCTAAGGACTAAATAAACCACTAAATTCAAATATCAAAAACTTTTTTTTTCTTCATTTCTCTACCATAATTTAAATTTCTCCTAATAAGTATTTAAATTTGAAGCTAAATTTCAAAAAACAAAACATAAGTTCTATAAACCACTTTCAAATTTTCGAGCTAAATTTTCACCATTTAAAAAAAAAATCAAATAAATGATCAAACCCTCTACAATATCAGTTTTAAAAATTTACAGTCAAATTAAAATAAGTTAAAAAAAAAGGTGTATTTTACCACCATTTCTTTGAGCACATTTACCGGCCAACATGTTCAATTGGGCACTGGGATCAAACAATTGGTTTGGGCCTAAATCAGCGAATAAGTGGACTTTGGGCTCAAAAGACGAATAATTGGGCTTGGGCCCAAACAACCCAGCTCGCGCAGTTGCCGCCATTGTCGCTGAGCTTCACGTTCTCGCTGTGCTTTCTCTTTGAATGAAGAAAGCGAGGGACCGTCTTCTCAAAACCTCTCGCAGAACCTTCTTCACTCTCCAAAACCCTAAACCCCAGGTTTCTCTCTTCCTCATAATCTCCTCTCTGTTTGTATTTCATATTGTGGTTCTTAACTTGGAAGAAAAATGGCGGAACAGATGGAGGATCTGCCGGAAAGATACTGTTTCAATCCTGTTTTGAGATGGAATCCTCAGGTGGAGGAGTATTTCGTCAAAGCCTACGGAGCTGAGCATTTCGCCCTCATTTCTAAAGCTCTAACGTACTTTTCTTCCTCTCTCTTGCTTTATACTATGTATTCTCCATAGCTTCGAGCTTCATGTTTGCTATGCAAAAACAGGGCCGACTGATTGTAATTCTCATCTGTGCCGTATCTTTAACTGTTTACGCTTGATATAATTACTTGAGGGCAATCGTCTCAATATGTTATATACTTGTATCTTTAGGAAATGTAGGAGTTTTTGTTATTGAATTTCGGAAAACATTGCATCAGTCTCCTGCATATTTGTTTTAGCTTCTTGATAATTGTCTTTTATGTTTCTTTCTTTATTTCAAATGATATATTTTTTCTTACACATTCAGTTGCATGAAAGCATGTTATTCTTCGTAATGTACGCAGCAATCTCTGGGATTCTGCTGCAATAAATTTGTGTGGTTACGATTAATATTAATAGGCACCTAGTTTACTGGTGATATTAAAGAAAAAGGGTTCCTAAATGATATTTGCAAAATGGAAGTATGCACCAAATAAACCATCATGAGTTGACCTAGTGGTCAAAGTGCACATTGGGTATCTAAGACGTTATGGTTTCCTTTCAACCATTACCACCTACATTGGAATTAAATTTTCTAAAAGTCTCCTTGACAACTAAATGTTATAGAGTCAAACGGTTTGGTCAAGTTGTGCGTAAGTTGGCATATACACTCTCGGATATATAAAAGAGGAAATAAGTATGCACTCATCAGTTAAACATTTGGATAGTTTAATTTTGGTTCTAATTTTCTATGCTAATTTGCACAGCACTAGCAGTAGTCTAGTTGCTCCTTATTTATTAGTAGTCGTTTAAAGGTGCAAGTAATATCTTTGTGTGGTGTACATAAAACATAAAACATATAGCATTAGCTCAATTGATTTATTGTTATCAAGTATTTCTTACGATCTTATCTTTTTGGTACGGACAGTGACATTAAACATATTCAGATGATATACCTAAATCGTTTAAACAATCTTATCGTCAGGCGTCCATCCTGTTACTCATGTATACGTGTTAATACACTCAAGTCCTCAACTGATGCGGTTATTGAGAAGTTATCAACTATGGTTAAAGAAATAGGACTTTCCAATTCTAAAAATACGACATTGAATGGTGGAGATGTTGATGTCATTGGTATTGAAAGTGGCAGTCAAAGGGTCTCAATGAAGATTGAAGATGAGAAAAACCCTATGACTGAAAATTGTCGACATCCGTCCATCTCAAGGTGTCAGGTACCTGAGTTAGACTATGTTGTATTTGTAAGGGGTTCTGGACCACACACAATTGATTATGGTTATGCAAATGGCAGACCTCCTAAAGAAGTGATTGTGAGTAGAAAATGTGCTGAGGCAGTTCTTCGAGGTGCTCAGGTAGCCCGTTTGTTTGTGCAAGAGTGTTATGAACAATTTGAAATATCTATTGGCATCTTTGTCATGTGATCCATATTAGGGACATAATAGTAAATAATTAGGGAGCTTATTAGAGATTTCTATTATAAATAGAGAGAGGGTGGGTGAATGAGTGAGGCATCCAAATATTGAGTGAAGTATTAGCGGGCTCAAGAAAGTATTCTCTTTTCTAGAGACGGGAGTTTCCAAGTTCCTATAAAAACTTGGTATGTATCAACCACTGTGTGATTCTATTATCTTGGTATTGATTATTTTGCACTTTCCATCTTGTATAATTGTGTTACATTTTGTCTTAGTTATAAGACAAACAGTTGGAGATAACTCAGAATCAGATAAGTAATGTTGAATATCAAAATGTTTGAAATAGATGATAGTTTCAAGTAAATATACTTAACAATTTCTGTATATTGTGGAGGAACTTGCTTGTTGCTATTTTTGCCACTCATTTTTCATTTTATTCATTTGAATGGTGTACTTCATTGCTTTTAGAGAAAATAACATTTAGTTCCTACTCTTAATTTTTACTTATCATGGTTATATACTAATCACAAAGCTATTTTCTAATTGTAGTTTCCTATAGGTTTATGTTCCCGGTATTATGGCTTGCAGCGCTCATGTTGAGAAAGGGGATGAAGTTGCTGTTTCAGTTGCTGTGGAGCAGCCTGGACTTGATGGTGCATGGAGTCTTGGCATCACTCGAGGGACTGTTGTGCAGGGATTATCGACTGGTAAGGAGTGATTCATCACCCAATTAACTAAACTTTAGTTTCTTTGATCAAACATTTTAATTCCCCAATTTTCTCTTTTTGGTGGTAATATTGTTTATCGGTCTTGTAGTGTGGCGAAGCTCCGATGCTCTGATTCCTAGCTATAAAAAAGTATTTATTAGACTTGGGAAAATCGAGAAAATGATGGAAATGAACAAAAATCTATCTGCTTAGAAGGATGGGAGGCCTTTTTTGTGATCACTTTAGTTCGTACCAACATATCATTTTTCATTTATTTGGAAGACCTCTGAATTTATGTCTGACTTGATGAAGTTCACTGCTTAGGATAGATATCTTTCCCTTTCTTTAGGAGAATTATTGTTTACAGAAGCTATTTGTAATTCAATCATTTGCCTCACTATCTCGATCTTTCCTCTAGCTGGTCAAAAGTAAAACTCTTATTTGTATTTTTTGGGTTAAAATTCCTTATGTATTTATTTATTGTTCAAATTTTCCTATTTAGGGGTTATTATAATAATTAATGCTGTATTTCTTTCACTTAGAAGTATAATAATTAATTCTTTATATCTTCTTATTGCAGATCCTTATCATTATGAAAGAAGGGGGTTATACATCGGTCAAGGAACAACAGCAATGTCTAGGGCTGGGATTTTTCGTGTTACTGAAGGAATTGCTGTGGACATGCATAATAGATTATTTAAACTGCCATCTTTTTATGGTATTTCCCCCGTTTGTATTAGAATTATTAATGTAAATTTTTCTTTTTGTACCTAAGTTCTTTTATATATAACGATAATAATAAGAAACAGTATCTAGAGTACAGATTCTCAAAATCTTGAATACATAAGGTTCATATATAGTTTATCTTGGCCCAAAATCTTGTAACACTTTCATCTTTTAAGAAAATATCTTCATTTCCTATTAAAAAAAAATATAATGTTGCACTACTCATGTGTACTAGCCCTATGTTATTTTTATACAGTGTACCCAATTTTCAATGTATTAAATGAACAAATATGTTAGCTCCAATAATTTCTGATATTGCTCTATTTTGGGTCAGCTAGCGAGATTACATTTCTTTTTATTCGAGTAATAACAGATATATTCTTGGACATTATTGTTCTTTGACTATAGTCATGCATACATCTTCTAATGTGAAATACAATTACTACAAAGATCTTGAATACTATGATTCTCCTTAGATCAAGCATTTGCATGGTACTTATGTTTTTAACATTTTGATAAATCATTGCTGTATTCCTATAAAAAAGAAGATAAATCATTGCTGTATACTGTCACGCTCAGACAAGAACCTTGAAAATTATTTTGCAGTTCTTGCCCTTGATTGTATTATTCAGCTGTATGTTCTGGTTCTGTTTGCAGTCTGGATTCTGTAGGTTATTGGCCTACAGGTTTGGAATTTAATCTTTTAGCATTTTTCTTATATGTCGTTCTGATTGTGACTGTTTTACATACAGACACCTATTTGTTTCCTAATTTACTTTCTCTTTGACAGATGTGCTCGAGGGAGAAATCTTTCTTCAAAACCTGCCAAGCATTGTCACAGCTCATGCCTTAGGTATTTAGAACTACTTCTGTTTCACTACCAATCTTCCTATCCTGGTGGTTTGCCTTCCATTCAGTCTAGTTCCAGACAATTACTGGAGCTTTGTTTGTTAAAAAAAGTACTTGAGCTTGTGTTTCTCAACGTTTATCCACTGTACTTACGTGGCAGACACTGGATTTGCAGTGGATAAGCAGTTAAAATCTATTTAACAGATTATAACCTATAATGGATTTTTTCAAATAATTAATATACATTTTCCCAGGTCTCACTGTTACCGCATCGGCATGTCTGTATATTGTGTTCACATGTATCCTTGTTATGATTTGAGTTTTTCATTTTGCAAATTAAGCAATGTCTGATTTGGTTTCCTCTAAAATTGATATCTATTTGGTATTTCTCACCTTAGATCCACAAAAAGGTGAACGTGTATTAGACATGTGTGCGGCTCCTGGGGGGAAAACAACTGCAATTGCCTTCCTTATGAAGGATGAAGGGGAGGTCATTGCTGCTGATAGGTCTCACAATAAGGTACAATTATGAACCGGAGATCTGGAAAATAGATTTTCTATATCTATTTGGTTTTCATGTGCCCGATTTAAACTGTTCTAGTTATTTTCCCGAAGTGTAAATTCAGTGCTTTTGCAATGGTTTGTTTTCTTTGTTAATCTTAATCCTCTCTCAAACTTGTGTTCAGGTGATGAAAATTCAGAAACTGGCTGCTGAAATGGGGTTGAGCTGTATAACAACCTATAAGCTTGATGCTCTTAAATCTGTCAATCGAATGACTGATTCCTGCAAAACCAATGCTTCTGTTTGCACTGATGCCTATGCTAACGTTGTGAATGATAGTTTCAATTCAATGAATCTCGGCATTGAAAAACCATCCTCAATTACTGAAGTATTGGATGTTGATGAGACAAGAAAGCAGAAGGGTTGGTTATCTTTATTCTATGCTTTAAGAAACTATTGCTTAATTGTTTCTTAGCCTTCATCCCCTGCCCTTTTGGTCGATGTTTCATTATAAAAAACTATTAGTTATACTTATGTATATTGGTCCTCAAGGGGCAGCCTTGTTGGTAGAGGCTTGGGGTCTCCAAGGTAGACTCCCTTAGAGGTTTCCATGTTCAAAACCCAGTAGTGAGCTTAATTGTAAAATCTCTTGTTGTCTTTTGAGTTGGGCCTTGAGATGGGCACGACGCACGAGTGTCTCCAGGTATGTAGTGGGTGCAAATTTGCGATTCTTTGTTATAGAAAAAAACTTATGTCTATAGAATCCTTGCTTGTGCAATAGTTTCTTACGATCTAGGAGTTTCAACTAGGGATGCAAGGAATAAAATGAACTTCCAGCATTCGTTTTATTTATTATGAGACTATATTTGATATTCGATGTGTGGAGTGAAATATTTAGGCCTTGATATCATGATTGCTTATGGAAAGTCTTGATTACCAAGTTTTAAAATGTGTTTTTTGATGCTTTTTTGTGTATACAACAATATTGTTTTTTGGATTCTTTTTTAAAAAGAGCTTGCATTGATCCTCTGTTTGGTACAATTCTTTCATTTTATGGATTGCTTACGTTTTATTCAAAGGAAAAAAACTCTTAAGAACGCCGCTTTTGGCTTTGATCACTACATTTTTTTTTGTGTAATTATGAGGTTGGTCTTGTTTTAGATTGGAGATCTTTTGTAATTAGTTTTAGTCCATTTATTTCGGTTTGTTTTTTTGTCCTTGTATTCTTTCATTTTTCTCCATAAAAGTACAGTTTCTTAAAAGAAAATAGCAAGTCGGGATTGAGAACAGTGCAACTATTAGTTTCCAAAGTTCAGTGTTTACAGTTTCACTTCTTTGACGGCATCATTTGTGCGTTTCTTTATCCGTGATAGAAAATTCAGTTTCTAAATTATTTTTTTTAATCAACCATGGGAAAACTTAATGTGGGGATTT
This sequence comes from Sechiopsis laciniata, assembly GCA_037833695.1. Taxonomy (NCBI): domain Eukaryota; kingdom Viridiplantae; phylum Streptophyta; class Magnoliopsida; order Cucurbitales; family Cucurbitaceae; genus Sechiopsis; species Sechiopsis laciniata. The sequence continues at coordinate 5,761,288 of JBBMKA010000022.1, read as the reverse complement.
TTGTTTTATGAAGCTGAACGAAAGCAGAATGGTAGGGGACCACGTAATGGTCCAGGAAAAAATCAATCCACGGGTGGTAGAGCTGAAAACTCGAAAGGTTTTGCACCCAACAGCTTTGACAGAGTTCTTCTTGATGCTCCTTGCTCGGCCCTCGGATTAAGACCTCGATTATTTTCTGGGGAGGTAAATCACTACAGTTATTTCAAAATGCATGTTTATGTGCTCATCTCTATAATGTTTGGTTGAGACATATTTTGTACTATCTAACTTTTTTTCAAAGTTATGCTGGTGCATGTTCTACATGTAATTGTTCTTTTGATTTCTATGAGTGTCCGGGCTAGCTTACGTGCACCTCGATTATTCTAGCAGGACATATCATCCGACTCTACAACATTTAGATGTTAAAAAAATCTGTAAGAAACTAATTCCTACGTAGGTGACCTCCATGGATTGAATCCATCACCTCTTAGTTCCCTGAGGTTCTCTTGATCACTTGACCACTAAGTCATTCCATGATGATTATGTTCTATATGTAATTCGTTTGTTGAAAAGTCCTTTATGGATGGAAACTTGAGGTTAATATATTGTTTTTGCCAGGAAACTATTGTGTCATTAAAGCACCATGCAAAGTATCAGAGGCGCATGTTTGATCAGGCCGTCCAATTGGTTCGGCCTGGTGGAGTCATTGTATATTCAACGTGAGTATGCATATTGTATTTCTTCTTGTTTGTTGAATACCCCGAGCTGATAAAATTTGGGTAAAATGTCTGATTTTGAACTAATATGGTTGCCAACTTTCAAAGAACATTCTTTGAAATCTTCTTCTTTTTTTTAAAAAATAATAATAATAACAAAAATAACCCAATTCGTTGAGATCTTGCAATCACGGCTAAACCTTCGAGAGATAGTAAATGGGGAGGAATCACACGATCTTGTTGGATTGAAATATATATGTTGTGCGTCCCTTAGGGGTCGAAAAATTATTGGGATTTGAAAGTGTGCTCCCCTCGAAGTTTCAGGTTTGAGACTCACCTGTGACATTAATTTGGAGACACTTTCCTGTCTCCATTCTGTCGATGTCTCTCGGTGTGTGGTCTAGGGACAGGTTCAGTTACTCTGGTATAGTGGAGCGAAGCTCTAATTTCCCGGTTTCCATAAAAAAAGAAATATACATGTTGTCTGAGGTTCGGGAAATTAATTGTTTTGATGTTTCTACTTGGGTCAAACTCGCTATACATTTTCCCACTAAATTTTGCTATCAATTCTGGAGATTCTTGTATTTTTGCTGCAACTGTTTTAACAATTGGGTTGTTGGGTCCTGCCCATTATGTTATCTCGTGGTCCACCCTACTAATAATCCTCGCGAGGCAATGTTCTCACCCCAAAATTTGTTGCTCTAGTTTACTTTTTTTTTTCGGACAAATTATTTGAACTAGTTTGTCATTATATTCGGTTGAAGTTTTTCATAATACATTTACACTGCCAGCTGTACAATAAACCCCGGTGAGAATGAAGCTTTGGTTCGATATGCTTTGGATACATATAAGTTCTTAACCTTGGCACCGCAGGTAAGTACATGGTTATTGCTTCCTGTTTATTCTTCCATGGCACCACAGCTTTGGTGCTCTTTCAGCATTCACTCACTTTGAACAATCTGATTTATCTGATTCATATTCATATTTGCAACTTTGTGATATTTCAGCATCCAAGACTTGGAGGACCTGGCCTTGTTGGTCATTTTGAGTTTGCTGATCATTATGTGGAGTAAGTTCTTTGACGTTGTTTTATTTTGCCCCTTCCCTCATTTTGAAAAATTACACATATCATTCACAGAAAATTTAGTTTTTATCCCTATAAACAGTTTAATGGTTAATTTAATCTAAATTTGGGTAAATAGTGAAAATAATACCTATTTATAACTTGATATTTGTCCAGGAATCAGCCTTAACTAACCAAGCACTCAAAAGCCAAGTCCTAAAAATGCATAACCATGACCAAACTTGATGTTTAAATGTTTTCAACTTAACCAAGAGAACCAATACTCACAAAAATAGCTGTCCCCAAGGGGTGGCGCAGTGGTTGAAGACTTGAGTTTTGAGGGTATGCTCCCTTCGAGGTCCCAGGTTCGAGACTCACCTGGGACATTACTCCTTCGATGTCTCTGGTGCTTGGCCTAGGGATGGGCGTGGTTACCCTTGTTTCAAAAAAACAAAAAACAAAAATAGCTATTCAACTACATAAATGCACATGGCTAATTATCAAATCATATTAATCACTAATCAACCTAAAAACTTAAACACTATATCAATCAACACCCCTCTTCATTTGTGAGTTTTAAAAATTGAGAATTTCATAAAATCAATATTAATTGGATGTGAAATGACTCAGCAGAGATTTAAACATAAAACCTATTGCTTTGATACCATGTCAAATAATCAATTAACCTAAAAGTTTAAGCCGATAAGTTAGAATAAATTTAATTATATCAACCAACACTTATCATAAAAAAAGATGATATTTTAGCTAATCGAGGTTATTAATTTTATCAGTTGTGATTGTTTCAAACAATATTGATACTGTAAGTCAAAATCATCTGGCTAGTTCTTCAAAGCTTGATGAGAAAATATGAGATAGTTAGTACAAAGTATGGCAACCACCTACTTAGAATTTATTTTTTAGAGGCTGATTGGGGTCGAGGAGAGGTGATAATGAGATTTGGCCATAACTGTATTTCTTGGCAAGTAGTGAGATTTATTTAAATACATACAAGTTAACCTAGACACCCACGAATATGAAAAATAAAATGAAAGAAAATGCGCTCGTATTAGTATAGATGATTAATCCTACACGGAATGTGGTTCTATTTTGCTTGTGGTGTGTCCTCAAAGGGTGGCACAGTGGTTGAAGACTTGGGCTTTGAGAGTATGCTCCTTTTAAGGTCCTGAGTTCGAAATTCACCTGTGACATTACTCCTTCGATGTCTCTGGTGCTTGGTCTAGGGATGAGTGTGGTTACCCTTGTTTAAAAAAAAAATTCTACTTATGGCGTGGCATGCCTAAATGGTGCAACGCATTCTATGGTTTAGATCTAATGTTGTATGCATAAATGCTGACAAAAACTATTAGTCAATCCTTATCTGTTTTTGGTGGTGAAGCTCATCTAAATTACTTTCAGGTAAGGCCATCTTTGTGACTGTTCTGTTCCCCATTCTATCAACCCAGTCCTATTCCACTGTCTATAATTTTCTTTTGGGGTTGTTTAGGAATTCGAATTTCTGACTTCTTGTCATACCTTTGCCAATTGAAATGTGCTTAGGTTGATTCTCTTGCCTTGTGATTAGTAATTTCATTTACTTTTAAGAACAAGAGTTGGGTTAAAATACAAATTATACACAAAATTTAAAAAAATATGATATAAATAAGAAAGTTAGAGAAAATATGTATTGACAGGAGTTGTAAAGAGATAAAAGAGCTAATAAGAGAATGAACAGAAAGAGATGGTGAAAGATAAAGTTAAAAGTGCATATTGATTTCAAGAGCTGAATGTTGTAAATCAAATGGCATTTTATTGACTGTCTTGTGCTGGATTTTGCAGAGAATGGTTAAGACCAGGTGAAGAACACCTTGTTCAAAGGTTCGATCCATCGTCGCCTCTTGACACAATCGGATTTTTCATTGCCAAATTTTCTGTTGGCTCCAAATATTCTGTTTAGCAGAATCATACTGTGATTGATATGAGGGTCTGTTGTTCTAGGTTATGAATACAATTGTTCTTGACAACTTCGCAATTTATTGATTTTAGTTGCCTCTAAATACTTTTTATTGATTTATAATTTAATTTGAAACTTCTTGTCTAACTATTCCTTGTCCTGTTCTATGAGTAGGTAAAGAATAATAGATTCAAAAGAATAAGTATGGGGACATATTAGAACCAAAATGAACATTCAAAGGTCTTATAATATTAATTTTAAACTAAGCAAATATCTATTAGATACTTTTTAATTTGAGTAACTATATGGATAATTTGAAGGCTGATTCTTACATGTGTCCCTCTGAGTAGTCACTAATTTAGAGTTAAATTACTACATGTTTATGAGTGAGTTGATTCTTATATCATTTTTCTTTTTTAGGATGCTACTAACATGGATTGGATGGAGAGTGGGTTAAAATAACCCATTCCTTATTTGGCTCACATACTTTCTTAACACAGTAGTTAAATTACTCCACCGTATTGACTACTGAAATTCAACTTATCAGTATTTCTATAATTTAAAAACTTGATGTTTTCATCGGTATAGATTTTTTTTTTTGAGTTTTACCGTTATTAGAGATCATGATTCGAATTCATGACCTCTTGATTATTAAATATACATTAATGCAACTTAGCTATGGCTCTCGTTGGCTGTCGACATCAAAAGTTTATTAACTGATGGTTAGTAACTGCAAATGTTTAATCTATAAAATAATAATAATAATAAATAAAACTTCTGATGTTTAGAAAATAATGCAAAATAGGAGTATTGTGGCAATAGTCTTCAAGAATGACTATTACAATATTGAAATACTTACAGAATCAAGTTAAAATGTATTTTAAAATGATAATATTAAAATTTATTGGAAAGCATGTTCTAATTTTTCTTAAATCAAAATATCATATAATTTTATGTGATAATTATCAACAAAATTTACTGAAAACTGGTTAGATTTTGAAATCATACACAAGAAAATCATAGAAATTAGAAAAGACACAAATGTTAATTTCGTAGTTATGAATAAAAGACTTCGCTTAACAATGGATGATTTCTTGTAATTAAAAAGTTATTAGGTAAGAGATCAAATCATATTATTAATATGTAAATTGGCAAGACATGAATGTCACACTGGGAGGTCAGTAGCACAACTGAGCCAAAGGGATGTAGGTGGGGATGGAACATGGTTTGTTGGTCCTCTTCCTCAATGGGATCCTATCCAACTTGCCTGACCCAAGTTTTTTTTTTTTTTTTTTAATATATATGACTGTTTGGGTCAATTTACACGCACCTAGTTTTTTTAAAGCGTGTCCCTCATGTTCATTTTTCGTTTTTTTACCCTCTTGTTGATGTTGCTTTCAAACTTATTATATTTCTATTTGTCAGCATTTTGAACACTTTTCTATTATTGCTTTAGAATTAGTTGATAAAATGTTGTCATTGGTTTGGTTGTTTTGGGAAAGGAACGAATCTCTTTGGAGATCTTATTCCTCACTTATTTTCATATTTATAGTATGATTCCCAAAACTCATTAAACGTCAACTTACTTGAATTCGTAAATGTTAAATCACTTCACTGTTATTAAATAATGATTTGTTACTTTTTTTTTGTATGATGTATACTTTAATTCATGGAGTTATTTTATATATTTACCATGAGTTTACTACATTGTTTGAACTTTTAAACTAGTAAAACAATTATAAAGGTTTGAGAAAAATAAATAAAAAGAAGTCCAGTGATTTCACTTTTTTTTTTTTTATTTTTTTTATTTTTTTCTTTTACAAAGATATCATGTATCACTTAGTAGGGTGATTTTGGTTCTTTTTTTTTTTTTTTCGATTTTGTACCAAATCGACAATCGAACCAATATCTTCGGTTTTCAAAAAATAGATCTGATCCAATGTCAATAAAGTATAGAATCATTGGTTCGGTTCGGTTTTGGATACAATCCAATGTCCAATTTTTTTTTATAATATATCAAAAACATTTAAAAAAAAAACTTACCATAAACAACAATCCTTTTAAAGGTTGGAAGTATTTTTGAACTTATTGAAAATTATTTAAGGATATTTTTTATTTGAAATAGGAGTGATTTAAGGAAATCTTCAAGATTTTTGGACATCTTCTAAAGAATGGAAAGAAGATGACTTTATAGGACTTATTGACTATATATACATCGGTTTGGTTCGGTTTTTATTGATTTTTTAAAACGAAAATCGGAACCAATCCAATATTTTCGAGTATTTCAAATTACAAACCAATAATGTCTAACTTTGTGTAAAAAACTGATCAAATCCATTAGATTGGATTGATTAGTAATCAATTGGTTATTGAATTTAAATATATATATATATAAATGGCATATTAAGATTGGTTATTTATTTCCTTTCAGCTTTTGTATGTTTTTAATGGGCTGTTTTGGGCTTAATGAAAATGGGCTTCTAAATCACCAGATAAGAAAAGAAAAAGAAAAGAAAAGAAAAGAAAAGAAAATGAAATTTACATGAGATTAGAAATTGAAAGTCTCTGTAAAAAAAAAAAAAAAGAAGAAAATGTCATCTAGGTATATAACTACAATTAAGATTTTTTTTTTCCGAAAGTAGCTAAAACTATTTTTACTTTAAATAAATGTCTAATTAAATAATTAGTTAAGTAGTAATGGATCAATATTTTTTCCACTACTTTTGATTTTATTTTTTAAAAAATTATTTAAAATTAAATTCTCTTATAACCAATCCTCTAAATCTATATACAGTTAAATTATGTCTAAAAAATAGTTAAATTATTAAAAAATCATAAGAAATTTTTTGGACCAAAATAATTCATATTTTAACTAACAATTTTGGAAAATCAAAACAAAAGACATGAGATGTTTTTAAAAATTTTAAGGTACATATGATACATCATCTTATATCTTAGGATATTAATACAAAATAATTTGATTTGAAATAAAAAAGATGTAATTAACACATACATGTTGTATTTGTCATCATTGTTGTTTTGGAGGTTTTATACGACATTTTTACTCAATAAGGAAACTGAAAAGTTATATTCACGCCAAGCTTCCACTTCCTTGTCTAAAAATGTTTGTGGTAGAATTCTTTAAATCTCAAATTATAATAATTTGTTAAATCAGATGATAAAACATGTTAAATATTTGAGATTTAAAGTTTTTGATATACTTCAATAAAATATTTTGATTTGAAATATTTAAAATAGTAAAAAAATAAAGAAATTAGTTAAATAAAGTTATTCCGTCTTAAATTAAAGATGAGTGGAGTTACCTATTTAAAATTTGATTTACTTGCTTTTTTTGGGTGTATATTAGGTTAATTGTTAAAGTCATATACGATATATTTTAGGGAAAATTAATTCTCTTCCTCTATATTTTTTAAATAAACACGCTAATAATTTAACTATTATTTAAATAAGTTTTTAAACTAGACATTTATTATTAATACCCCATTCAAATGGTATTAATGAATGGAACCCAATTATTAGTTGATGAATAGTGGCAGTTTTGTCATTTTTAGTCCAACTGAGTCAAACTTTTTTACATTAATCAAAGTCAAAGTGGAAGGTTTGAAAAAGTTGGAGCAGTTGAGTTTGAAAATTTGGAGAAGTGGACATTTTTTATTTCATAATAAACACTCATATTTGACTAGTTAAATTATATCCAAGTCATAATCAAAATATACCAATACGAAACAAAAGTTTTAGATTATCTCATTTTTAACATTTTCTATTTTGTGATGCCATGCTTATATGATTTCTTTTTAAATATCAATTTGAATATTTCAAAGTTTATACATTTTCACCTCATAAAAATTATATTAAATGTTTTCTATTCTTTTTCACGCTCTTAAGTGATTAAAAATGTATCCTTTCTTCCTTTTTAAGTCATATATACAGTCACTAATTAGTATTATGTTATATTATCATAATAAAACATGCTAAAAATGAGATATAATTATGTATATATGATCGAAAAATAAAATAAACATTTTTTTTCTACAACTCTTCTTAAAAATTTATTCAAACATGATTTTTGTGCAACAATTAATTTAAATATTCTTTATCAATATTTTCTTTTTTTAAAATTTTCATTCAAACAACTCTATCTAAACATGATTTTTATGTAACCATTTATTCAAATACTATATCCAAATTACTTCATTTTACCCTCTCTTCATCTTTAACAAACAAATAAAAAATTGAAAGAGGCAACTTATAAATTTAGTTGGTATGGTTGGAGAAAGGCTATAACTTAATATTTATGAGAAAAACCAATCCATATAATTACAAAACAATTAGAGTTTAATCTCTATCCATAGATAAAAATTAAAATTTGGTCTAAAATTTGAAAAATTAGTATTCACTTCTACTTTTTTCTTTAGTACAAATTAAAAGATTTGGACCATAAATCCTATGTAGAAAACTACCACTGCTCTCTACATTGATGGTGGTGTTGAACTCGATTATCATAAATGTAATAACCCCCATTTCACTCCTTTTTAAATAAAGAATTTGAGTTGTTATTTTGCTAATTTGAAAGTTGATGGCAGCCTTCTGATTTTGAGAAAAGAAATGGGCAAGGTGGCTTTTGCAACCACTATTTTAAATGCATTTTGTAAACTGTAGGTGTCCCATCGTCATTGTTCAACTCGAATTCCGCGCAGCTTCTATCTCACTTTCCCTTGATTTTTCGACTATCAGCTCGCCGTTGCCGGAACTGCCGTCGTCTGGATCCGACGTTCGCCTGAGCAGCGTGTGGGTTCGTTGCGGCCGTGTGTTCGGTGTAACTCGCCGTTGCGTGTGTTGGTGCCGTGGTGGTCGAGAGGGTGCAGCTGCTTGAAGCTTGCTCGTCGCTGTGGTTTTGTTCTCCGCCGTTGAGGAGCTCACCGTCCAGCTGTTTGATCAGCTTAGTTCGAAGACTCAAACTCTCCGTTGAAGTTCAAGCAGAGTGGGTGGGGGTTCTTCTTGTAGCGGGTTCAAGATCGTGAAGCGTGGGTCGGGTTTTGCGGGTTCACCGGAGCCGTAGCCGACATCATGGCAAGTTCGTCGTCGCCTCCGTGATCCTGTGCTCATCGCCGCTGGAGTGTGGTAACGTTATTGTTGACACGAGATTTCGATAAATAAATAGAATCGAGACACGTGTAAATTAAGAATTTGTATTTGTATATTGATTTGAATATGTGCGAGTGTGAGTACAATCTCTAATTTATTCCTCTGATTCTTTCTCTCTCACATACAAATATCTTGAGGGTTTTATAGCATTTCCTCGGGGTTGAATGTGACTCAAGGGCTTTGTAGCTTGTTCTTGAGGTTGACTTGTTTCGAGGGCTTTGCAGCTTGTTCTGGATGTTGGATTTGTCTTGAGGGCATCAGAGCTTGTTCTCAAGGTTGACTTTGTTAATGTTGGATCCGTCTTTGACTTGTTGATCTTTTGATCGGTTGTTGACTTGTTGATCTTCTATGATTATCGGTCTCTAACTTGTTGATCTTTGATCGGTCGTTGAATTGCTGATCTTTTATGATGACCGATCTCTGGCTTGTTGATCTTTAATGGGTCGTTGACTTGTTGATCTTCTATGATGATCGGTCTCTGACTTGTTGATCTTTGATCAGTCGTTGACTTGTTGATCTTTAATGAGTCGTTGACTTGTTGATCTTCTATGATGATCAGTCTCTAACTCGTTATCTTTGATCAGTCTTTGACTTGTATTGATTTGCTTGGATGATTAGTCTTTGACTTGTTGATCTGGTGAGGAGATGATCAATTTGTTGGAGTCTCTATGGTTGAGTGTCTTGAATTCTGAAGCTTGATCTCTGAATTCTCTTACTCACTAAATGATCTTGAAGACTTCTGGATGGACTGCTGGATGCTCTGAATTCTCTTTGACTTGATGCTTCGAAATTTCTGAGTCTTTAGTCTGTAGTTCTCAAACCAAGGTCCAGGTCCAGGTCCAGGTCTCCATCCTCTACAAATGAGGGGAAGCTCTCTATTTATAGAGTTCCCATAGGCTCGTGGATTTTGGCTTCATAGGCTTTTAGGCCTAAACATTAGTCTTGAGGCTTATGGATCTTTAGGCTTGACCATTGGGTTGGAGCCTCATGCGTCTTTGCATCTCATCATTGGGCTTGGGCTTTGTGAATCTTTAGGCCCAATACATGGACTTATGCTTCTTAATACGACTTAAATTCCAAACGAACTAACTTTTAATCCAATTAATTTTGGGAAAAATTATGGATTTGTAATCATGCCAATATTTAATTAGATATAGTTGTAAATGATGTGGCAATTTCTAATTGGTCAAAATTCTCAGTCAACAAATGTCCCTTTTCGAGTTTTATTCACGAATATGTGTGGATGAATCTCTAAAAAGTTAATTGAAATTGACATAAACCTTTTTGTTTCGAATGCCAACTTCTTGATGTGCTAATTTAATCGAAGATATGAATTTGTCTCATAACTTTGATTCTTTTTTAAACACATTTGTTATGTCAATTTATCAAAATTTTGAATTTTCGTAAAAAATTGATTATTCTTGCTTGACATAAAATCTTGATTTGAAAATAGAGTAAGTTTATTTTCTACTTCATTTTGCCCTTGGAAGTTGCACTTGGAGTGGAGTATACTTCAAAGTTCAATTTTCTTGAACTTGAAATTACACCAACTTTATTTAGCTTGAATTTGGCCGAGCTTCGAATATACTCAAAATCAACTCTTGAAATAGTTTAGAATTTTTCATGAACTTGATCTTTAATGACAATCACATTGGTTGACTTCGACTCGAATCTTGAATTTTGAAATTCACCCATGTCAATCTAGGCCCAATTTTGTACTTGTAAAATTTCAATTTATTTGAATTTTAACTCGTATCAATTTTTCATTGCCTGAGCTTCGGTTGAAGTTGGACCTTACTTGCAATATAGTTTGACACCAAATTCCAAAATAATTTGAAACTTCACATGAAACTTGAAATGCCTTCCACATCGTCTTTATTCAAAATGGAACAAATATGGAAATTTTACTTGAATGAAATCTTTGGATTGATTGATTTTGACTTGAAATTCAAATTCAGTTTTAGATTTGAGTTGCGAACTCAAGATTTGATCAATTTTTTTTTCTTCTAAAACTTCAAATCGAGTAGGAAAGTGAAGTAGGCATGAAATCCACCTCTCCATTTAGTTAGAATTGTTACGAGAAAATGATGCCCCATAAAATTGTCAAATTCTCAAACATGGAAAATTTTCATCCTTGGCCTAAATTTGATATTTGTATTTGACCAAAATATGATTCTATAAAATCTGGAAGTAGATCTTGACTCCACTGTACAAATATTTTGTTTCAAAGATTGCCACATAAATTTGGAGGTGAACTCTTTGTCAAATTTGGCTTTCAATTTCATTTGATCCGGCTAAGATTTTTGCCAAATTCAAAATTTCCCTTATACATAGTGCCCTCGTCTCTAAATGAAAGAGATGGCCAAAAAAAAAAAAGTTGACATTGCATAACTTTCATTTTTTTTTTTGTTTTTTTTTTTTTAATTTGTTCAAAATGGCGGTGCTTGAAGCCTTTCCAAGATCCTTATTGCCAAGCTCCATAAATAGTAATAAATACGTATACTTTCATGTGTTCCAAAGTACCAACATCCACATTTATGGAAAATCTTTGCCGTGGGTAGTGATTTTCTCCAAGGATTATTAAGATGATGGACTCCAAATATTTGACATTCGGTGAATGATGGATCCTCCAATTCATATGTCCATAAATATAATAATCAAATATTCTAATTTTGGAAAAAAGGAAATTGATTTGCAACCTATAATGGAAAATAGCAATTCATGAATCCACCAAAATACGGAAATTGTATCTTCTATTCTCCTCTATAAATAATCGACAACCCAAACCATATAGAGCCTCAAATCAAAGTGTCCTCGACGCCATTGGAGTTTTACTTGTGGAGTTCATCCCTTACTGGTCTTCGTTGGAGCTTTTTTTTTTTTTTTGGTGGAGCAATTCAATATTGCCTATTTAGATTATGAATTTAATTTAATTTTTTTTTTTTCAAATTGAATTCATTTTCTTCAAATTTGATAGGCAATTGGCAGTTTGAATGGATTATTTCAAGCAAAATCAAAGATATTTGATTTACATATTGTGGGTAACCGTGAATCTTTGATTTGCTTCTATTAAAATGAAAAATATGAAGATTTGATTCCAAGTATTTTATAAGATCTTGAAAATTTGATTCTCCAATTTTCCTATAAATATCGGCATGAACATACAGAATTAAATCATAGAATTCGTGAAATTGAGTAGCCGCTGGTGTTCGTTCAAGTTCGCTATTGTACTCTTGCTGCAGAAATTGTCGCCATCAATTGAGATTCATATCGTCTCCCATGGATCTCCGGTCATCAGAGTCGCATCTCATTCGTTCACAGGCCAAACAATGTTGGAGTTGTATACTGCAATAAGGGTGGAGATCCGAGTTTGAGAGACACGCTGCTATGGCCTAAAGTTATTTATAAATACTCGCTTAAACCGCCGCGAGCCGTACAAAGTTCATATTCGGCATATTTATGCTTGCTGCTGTTAGAGGTTGGCATGAAAGTGTGATGTAATATGTGTGAGAGATGGAGTTTAGATAGAAGGGAAAAAGCATAAAGAAGCTTGAGAATGTGGGGGCGGTGGCAGCTTTGAGAAATAAAACAATAGGGTTTTTTGTTTTACTTTCTTATTTACTTTTTTTTTCAAACCAACCCACTAGCTTTTTTTTTTAAACAGTAGTTTTCCTTTTTTTTCTTGTGTGTTGCAATACATCCATCCATCATAAGTGATTGCATACATAGTTTTAAGATGCTTATATCCATGTGCTGCTCTTCATTTCGTAGATGTGATGTCCAATACAAGATATACTTTCTTTTAAAAGTTGAGCTACCATCATTTGCAGCAGGATTGGCAGTCTAAATTTGAAGATAGGACTAACTACCATAGTTTGAAGATAATGAAGAGAATGCCAGAGTTTGGAGACAAGTGTGGTAAGCCGGAAGAGAATGCCAGAGTTTGGAGACAAGTGTGGTAAGCCGAAACGAGTTGTCAAAACTTGAAAAGAAGCTCCAGGACTTGAAAAGAAACAACGACCATGTCGTACTTGAAGGAACGACAACCACGTCAGATTTTGAAGAAGCAGCGACTACGTCAAAACTTGAAAATGAACCAACGACAACTTCAGAATTTGAAGACAAAGCAAACCTAACATCAGAACGCCATGCCATCTATAAGAACTTGAAGACGAAGTCATGCCATCGTTAGAACTTGAAGACGAAGTCAAGCCATCCGTTAGAACTTAAAGGCGAAGCCATGCCATCTGTCAGAACTTGAAGACGAAGCCATGCCATCTGTCAGAACTTGAAGACGAAGCCATGCCATCTGTCAGAACTTGAAGATGAAGCCACCCATCTGTCAACCATCCGTCAGAACTTGAAGACGAAACCATCCATCCGTCAACCGTCCGCTAGAACTTGAAGATGCAGCCATGCCATCCGTCCGAATTTGAAGACGAAGTCATGCCATCCATCAAAACTTGAAGACGAAGCTATGTCATCTGTTAGAACTTGACAAAGCCATGCCATCTGTTAGCCATCCGTCAGAACTTGAAGATGTAGCCATGCCATTTGTCAGAACTTGAAGACGAAGTCATGCCATCTGTTAGAACTTGAAGACGAAGTCATACCACAATTCGTCAAAACTTGAAGACGAAGGGGAGTACCGTCAGAACTTAAAGATGAAGTGCAGTACCGTCAGAACTTGAAGACGAAGCACAACACCATCAGAACTTGAAGACGAAGCACAACACGGTCAGAACTTAAAGACGAAGCATAACACAGTCAGAACTTGAAGAAGAAGTCATGCCGTCATGCGTCAGAACTTGGAGACGAAGTCATGCAGCCATCTGTCAGAACTTGAAGACAAAACCATCCATGCCATCTGTTAGAACTTGAAGACGAAGTCATGCCAAAATTTGTCAAAACTTGAAGACGAAGCGGAGTACCATCAGAATTTAAAGATGAAGTGCAGTACCGTCAGAACTTGAAGACGAAGCACAACACCATCAGAAATTTAAAGACGAAGCACAACACCGTCAGAACTTAAAGACGAAGTACAACACCGTCAGAACTTGAAGACGAAACACAACACCGTCAGAACTTGAAGACGAAGTCATGCCGTCATGCGTCAGAACTTAGAGACGAAGTCATGCAGCCATCTGTCAGAACTTGAAGACAAAACCATCCATGCCATCCGTCAAAACTTGAAGACGAAGTGCAGCATTGTCAGAACTTAAAGATGAAGTTATGTCGTCATCCATCAGAACTTGAAGACGAAACCATCCATGTTATCCGTCAAAACTTGAAGACGAAGCGCATAGCAATGACAGAACTTAAAGACGAAGAGCAGTAGGATTAAAGCTTAAAGACGAGATCGTGTCATCATCCGTCAAACTTGAAGATGAAGCTCAGCAACGTCAGAACTTGGATCGCAACAGCGTCAGAACTTGAAGACGAGATCGTGCTGCCATTAGTCAAATTTTGAAAATGAATCAATCGTGCTGCCATTAGTCAAATTTTGAAAATGAATCAATCGTGCTGCCATTAGTCAAATTTTGAAAATGAATCAACAACAACGTCAGAATTTGAATATGAATCAACAACAACGTCAAAATTTGTAGATGAATCATCGACAATGTCAGAATTTGAAGATGAATCACCCACAACTTTAGAATTTAAAGACGAATCAATGAAAACATCAAAATTTTAAGACGAATTAATGACAACGTCAGAATTAGAAGATGAATCAACGATAAGGTCCAAATTTGAAGAGGAATTAGTGACAACGTCAGAATTTGAAGACGAACCAGCGATAACGTTAGAATTTAAAAATGAATCACCGACAACGTTAGAATTTAGAGACGAATCAGAGACCTATTAGAATTTAAAGACGAATCAGCGACATCGTCAGAATTTGAAGACGAATCAGTGACAATGTCAGAATTTGAAGACGAAACAATGACAACGTCAGAATTTGAAGACGAAACAATGAAAACGTTAGAATTTGAAGATGAATCAATGACAACGTCCGAATTTAAAGACGAATTAACTACAACTTCAAAATTTGAAGACAGGTCAATGACAACGTTAGAATTTAAAGACGAATTAGTGACAACGTCAGAATTTGAAGACGAACCAGTGACAACGTCATAATTTAAAGACGAATCACCGACAATATCAGAATTTAAAGAGAACGGTAACAACGTTGAACTTTGAGAGAGCGACGATGACCTCAAACTTAGAGAGAGCAGCGACAATCCCAAACTTGGAGAGAGTAGAGACGTCTCAAACTTGGAGTGAGCAGTAATGATCTCGAACTTGAAGAGTGCAGCGACAACCTCAAACTTGAAGCGAGCGGTGACGACCTAAAACTTTGAGAGAGTGGCGACGACCTCAAATTTTGAGAGAGACACGACGACCACGAACTTTGAGAGAGCATCGTTTACCTCAAACTTCGGAAGTACGACGATGATCTAGAATTTGGATCATTGGAGATACGACAATAACCTCAAATTTGGAGAGAGTGACAACCACCTCGGTTTTATAGACACACCAAATATTCACTTTAAATTTGTAAAAGGTAACGTGAACTGTAGACTTGTATGATGACTAAACATGAATGTTGGACTTGATAAGAATGAACCTCAAACAGAGTGCGAGCAAAACGTCTTGTATACATCCACCTTGTATTCCTTGTTTCATGAGATTTAATTTTTTTTTAGATAAGAGACTGAACTTAAAATTTAGTATTAAGTTGCCTACGTACCCTTTGAATAGAAGGGATCAAGTCATAACGTAGTTTAGATTGTGTGTCATTTTCCTTTTAAGCTCTTACGGGTAGGAGCATCATGCAGTTTAGGCTCTTGCGATAAGGAGCATTATATTTAGTTTTTTTTTTCATAGACGTCGTCATCATCTTCATCATCATCATCATGGTCATTATCATCATCATCATCATCATCATCATCATCATCTTCTTTTTCTTCTTCTATGCTAGAGATCAATAGAGTTATGCCTCCTCGATTAGAAATACTTAGCTCCATATCATGAGCACGAGTTGCTATCTCTTCAAAAGTATGAGGTTTTATGCCTTAAAGAATGTAAAGGAGTTTCCAATTCATACATTGAATGCACATTTCAACCGCAGATAACTCGGTGAGACGATCTTTGCAATCAAGACTTGTGGCTCTCCAACGATTTATGTAGTCGACGACGAGTACACCTTTTTGTAGTCTAGTGTTAGTGAGTTCAAACATGCTCACAATGTGTCTTGTGCTGTAGAAACGATTGAGAAATTTTTTTTCAAGTTGTTCCCAACGGTCAATCGACTCTAATTCTAAATCAATGTACCAGTAAAAAGAATTCCCTTTCAGAGTTCGAACAAACTGCTTGACCAATAGATCTTCTCTAGTACCAGTATTTTCACATGTTTCAACGAAGTGTGCAACATGTTGCTTTGGGTTTCCCTTCCCATCGAATTGTTGAAACTTTGGCGGTTGGTAACCAGCAGGCATCCTCAAATTGTCGATTCTCTTGGTGTATGGCTTTGAGTACAATAGAGAACTCTAAGTAGGTCCACCTTATTGTGCTCTGATTGAAGTCATAATCATATCTTACAACTGCTGAATAGACAGTGTAGCAATTAAAGCAGTGTGTTGTGAGTGATCTTCTTGCATGATGGATTTTTCCTTGTCTTTGTTGACAACGGTATGGCTAGACCCAACAACATCACGACTTTCCATCTGATTTTTAGAGAAGTGATTTCATGATTCTTTTCTTTGACCACTTCCAATAACATGCTGATTTTCTTTTCACATTCAACTAGTCTTTCTTCGCTAGTAGACGTATTAGTCATCATTATGGACATGACATCAGGATTTGAAATCTTGCTTAATTCATGATCAGGAAGTGCATATTTGCTAGTCTCAAAATCTTTTTCAGTGGAGATGTAATCTCTAGACGATTCTGTTATGCACTTCAGCAACTTATTCACGATAACAGGTGTCTGGCTTTCGTCATGGTTGATTTCTTTTGAACGGCTTCGGGTAACAGGTCCCATATAGGAATCAGCTGAAGCGGTAGCTTGGAGGAAACTTCTTTGGGATTCATGATTTCTTGAGAGAGAGCGTAAGAGATGAGTGGTAGAGATGATCCCACTGGGCGTGCCAATTTGTTCACACGAAATTTCGATAGATAAACAGAATCGTGACATGTGTAAATTAAGAATTTGTATTTGTATATTGATTTGAATATGTGCGAATGTGAGTACAATCTCTAATTTATTCCTCTGATTCTTTCTCTCTCATATACAAATATCTTGAGGGATTTATAGCATTTTCTCGGGGTTGAATGTGTCTCAAGGGCTTTGCAGCTTGTTCTTGAGGTTGACTTGTTTCGAGGGC
>JBBMKA010000022.1:5722596-5736688 GCA_037833695.1 Sechiopsis laciniata | reverse complement strand
CCAATTAATATTGATTTCTACTTCATAGGCAATCTCAAATTTCTGTAAGATCCCTAATTCTAGTGTGAATATTCTAGAAAGGGCAAATTGTAAAGTTATCTAATAATCAGTTAGAGGTAGAGTGGCGAGGGATCCTTTTGTGGGTATGCATAATGTAAGGGGCTCGGAGAGGAGAGGTATTATTTTGGACTAGTCATAGGAATAAGATCAATCCTATTTTGATATAATTAAATTTACCCGAATTGATAATCTCAAACTTTTTGAGTTATTGGTGATTTAACATGATTCATCAATACCAACAAATAGAAATGAACAAATTCTGAATTCAAGATCAATCCTATTACACTAGATAAATTATTAACAATAAATTACCATCTCAAATTGATCCCTGGGGTAGTCGTCTCAGAGATGAGAACCATGTAGGTGTAAAGCTGCCCCTCACCAGTCAACATAGCATAGGCCACAGCTAAGAGAGAAAGGAGATGATGTATCACCTGAAGAAAGCAACATTATCACATTCCATAAACAACAAATTTCCCACATAACCTTTTTCTCCTAAAGAACACAAGATACCATGACAAAGGAATATGCAATAACCAGCAATATATAAATTGAGAATGTACACTTACATACTCCATTCTACCAAGGGCAGGATAAAACCAAGAGATCATCGCAAGATCAGTTATGAAGTAACCGACAGAAACCTGCAGGAGTATCATCAAAATTTTGAGACCATTCTGAATTCAGGTTATTATAGAGGTGGAGGATTGAACCATCGATTTTTAGGATAGTTTTAGGTGCCCAATCTATTAAGCTATAAGTTCAAATTGGTGAAATTTGAAGTCTATTTTGTGATGGTCGGAGTTGGGGTTGGGGTTACGATTAGCCTATAAAATATAAAGAGCTTTTAAAACAGAGGAACATAAGGAACAGAAGGAAAGTACCCTCCCCTCCTCCAATAAATACTGAAACAAAATGTAACTAAAACAGCTAAAAACCAAAGGATAAGAACAATTGTTTGAGGAATTGAGTAATAGAAGGGTGGTAGATGAAAAGTAGGATGAGAGTAAAGTGATAATAATATGGCAACACTGTAACTCTCTGCTTAGAAATGTTATCTTTACCTATTATCACCGGAAAAACAAACTCCACGTGTTATGTAACTAATAACAAAGCAAAACATCCACCAAAACATCTTTAATGCAGGAAGAAAGGTTATATTTAAAATTATCCATCATGGGTTTCAAAACAATATTTTAAGATTTAACTGTACATATATACATACATACATATATACATATATACATACATACATACATATATATATATATATATTGAATTCATTCGCAATATTTTTTTTTTAAATGCTCTTAGTTCTAACTTTTGAATATTCGCTATTGTTATAGTATATAAATGTGTATTTAAGTGTATTATTTACCTTTATCCTTTTTGGTAATTATATATCTTATGTTAAGGTTTCCTTGTATCTTCCGGTATCCTTGTAACTTTAGGTTTTCTTGTATCCCTATACATATCTATCAAGTCTTATGAATAAAATAAGACTACTATTTTGTTCCATTAAAGTTTACAGCATCACATTGCAAAACATTTAACTATTTTTTTTATACCCATGAGTGTTTTGACTTCAAACCAGCTTACACCAACATCAACTATCCCCACAATACAATTGCTTAATTTTACTATTTTTGGTTGTCGAAGTAACTGGTAAGATATTAAATCCTAGAAAGGTGATCACATACTTCAACTTGTTTCTTCTAAGCCATTTATTATTTAGAATGGCTCTTATTTAACCACTAGACCAATCCATGTAGTAAACATTTAACTATGTTTCACTAGATAAAACTCATGGTGGCCCTTGTTTCCTATAAGCCATTTGTTATTTTTATTAGCCCTCATTTGACCAGTGGCCCATGGTGATGAACATTTAACTATGTTTATCTACCTACAACTTCCAAAGAAACATAGATTTACGGACTGTTTGATCACACAGTTTCAGTTTATATATTATTTCAATCAAGAGTATAATTTTGTCTCCCTCCCCAACGCTCCATGCAATAATTCCTGCATAAATAAAGCTTAATTCCTCTTTTTTCCTCTTCATGAGAAACTAAGTGCTAATGTATAATTATGACCAAAGATTTGATAGGCTAGGGCCAATAATCTCTATCAACTGCTCAACCAATAAGTTCTGGAGAACTCTAATCTCAAACTACACATTTCCTCTCCATCCTTATTCTTAGTGGCTGATCAGGGCGTAGTTTTTCAAGAGATAGCGGTAGCCCTTGAAACTTTAATCTTCCATCTTTATTGTTATTGCAACATGATTTTAAGCTAGACAAAGTTGAGGCACTTCTTAACATCTCCAGCATATCACAAAGTTTCCCACACTTTGGTAATAACTAATAACCTACTCTCAAGTACAGAAATTTCACTTACTCCCAGGGCAAATGTAGATATTGCTGAACTACGGAAGGTCACAAGGCCAACATATTGGTCAGAATAGAGATCAGATAAAAACACCATGTACAATGATGCTGCCGTGATGAAAATGGCATGGAGAGTTGACATTGCCCTGTAAAAACAGTAATTATATTGCAAGGGAATAGAAATAAATTAATGCAAACAAAGGAATGATCAGTTACCGGTTGTTCCACTCAATGCGCTGAATCCTAGAAAGGTTAGAATAGCTCTTGAAGTAAACACTGCTGATCGAATCAGTTAGATCATAGACCTGGAAACCAAGGGATGATTTACAAATGACAAGTAAAAGTACAGAAGACGTGCAGACTCACACAAAGAAGAGAAACTAATTACTAGCATTTTATCAACCTTTTAACATCATGCTGATTGAACTTAAGATAAAGTCGAATGCAAGGGACCCACATTGAAAAAGATAAAAAGAGCCATAGATGACGGGAAGGTACCAATTTGCTAGAAAGTATGCCTGCAGGAATGGAAATGTATGGTACAACAGGATCTGATAGTACAAGATATTTAAGGAGCTGCTCAGCCTGGCTTTGATATGACTTTAATGACATGATTACTTGTTTCAATCTGGGGTTACTGCATGCTATGTTACGAGAGACCCAACTCCTTTGAAATTCCTTAACTTCTTCTCTGCCTTTTTTTACCTGTCTTCCAAAACAATAGGTAAGAAGCTTAACCAATATAATTAAGATTTAAGAATACTAAGAGATCTTGGGCAGCGTTATATACAAGAAAAAAAATAGTATCTAAGCATGATCAGTGCACTATGACAAGTTCATAGTATAAGTGGAAACAAAAAGAGCACATCATTTTTTTTGTTTTTGAAACTGGAAAACCGGTGCTTCGCTCCACTATACCCGGGATAATCACGCCCGTCCCTAAGCCAAGCACCGGAAGGCATCGAAGGAATGGAGACACGAAAGGTGTCTACAAATTAATATCACAGGTGAGTCTCGAACAATAGGATTTAGGGTTTAGGGCACATCATATTATCATCGTCTGCTATTCGACTAGTTCCTAATTACACTACAGCAATGCAAGGGAAATTCACAATTTGATATCTAAATATTTTTCCTAAAATTTGTGGATGGCAATAATTCAAATAACAAGAGCGTTATCCACATCCACAATTCTATGAAGGTCAACGCAAAACATTTGGGGAAACTAGAAAACAATAAGCAGGAAGTACAAATAGAAAAAAGTTTCAAACGAATGGCTAATTGTGGCAGTGTGTTCTCAAAATCCTAGTTAAGAAATTGAGGTTGGAGAGGCACTATAGGCTTATGAAACTTAAGGTCTCCTTATGAAGCTTTACTTCTATAATTAATAACTAGTAATTTCCCACTTTTCTATAAGTGAGAAATGGTGTGGTTCTACCATCCAAAACTTATATAAGTAGAGTCCTTTTTCTTCCAATGTCAACTGGAAGAACTTTTTACAAACCGTGGAATTTTACCTGGATTAACGTCTCATCTCTCGAGTTCGTAACAAATTTATGTTATCGAATGAATGTTTCTGTTTCCTAGTAATTTGAGAGAGGAAAAGTGCATGACAAGGGTTGCCATATTTTCGGGTATAACATTTGACATCCTTCTTAATCGTAGGGTGCATCAATGTGCAAAAGGAAACAGATAGAGGAAGATTCATTGAATCATTTGTCCGTCATTACAAAGTAGTAACCTACAGGCTTGTTTTGACAAAATACGACATAATTGATCATTCACAAACTAATCAGCTCGGTCAATATGGGAGAAAAATAACATGTGAAGATTGTATTCCTAGTTTTTACTGGTAGAAAATTGGGCAAATAATTAATTGTTACAACTATGAGGTCTTCTCTCCTTTTCTTTGCTTTTTTTTGGGAAAAAATAAAACTATGAGGTATATTGCTTAGCTATCCACCTTCTAGATGCATGTAACAAGGTAATTAGATTAACTACCCAGGATGTGCTGATTGTGACACACTGAAACAAAATTTCATGTTGCTAATAACACAATATTTTAATATCACATTGTTTGTGTTCAAACGATCTAAATGTACAAGTACAACCAAGTTTCTAAAGCTATCTATCACTGGTAAATCATACAAAGCAACTCCTGAACCAACATAATCAAACAATCCAATAAAGTTCTACATGACAGATAAAACATAAAACCCTCAGCCAAGCAACTGAAAGATAAAACTACTAACACAGACACAGTAAATTGGATTAGAGTCCCACAGTACGTAAAATTCCCATTTACACTTACCAAAAAAATTGAGATACAAAGAAGATTGTCCAAGGAAAACAAAATCAAATCAGAAAATTATACAATGATAGCTAATATAAAAGCTCCTAATACAGCAACAAAAGCAATCAATCACACAGAAAACCATAAATAAATTAGTTTTAAAAACAAAAAAGCACGAATTAAGCACAAAAAATAAAGTTCTACACGAAGGGACCTAAACACTAAAACAGCGTATCACAAGCCTTGAATTAACTTCAGAGTTGCACAGTATCTAGAATTCACACTACAGTAAGCAAAAAAATCAAAACACAAAGAAGATTATCAAAGAACATCGATAGCAATCAGCAAGTTAGACAAAGGTAGTCCAACATCAATTTCTAATCTAATGCAGCAACAAACGTATTCAATCACACTTAAAAATATACAATTAAAATTTTAAAAAAAAAAAAATTTTAAAAAACAGGAACATTTTGAACTACACTTATCCCGAAATTAGAAACAGGAAGAAGATTGTCCAGGAACATCAACAGCAATCAGCAAGTTCACAAAGGCAGCCTAACATCAATTTCTAATGCAGCAACAAAAACAATCAAATACACTGGAAAAAAAAACGATTGATATGTAGAATTCTACAATGATCGCAAAATCGAAAGTCGAGAAGATCGTCCAAAAACATCAACAGAAATTAGCAAGTTTCACAAAGGCAGTCCACCCGATTCAATCCAACGCAGCAATAAAAGCAATTAACCAAACATAACAAAAACACGGATTGAGCACAAAGCAACTCAATAAACAACACAAATAAAAAAAATAACAACACAGAATCGCGCGAACAAACAAAACATCAACGAAAACAAAAAATAAAATTAAAAATCAACAGTGATATCACCAGAACCATAAGACTCACCGGAAAACGGCCAGAAACGCCGCGACGAGCCGGAGAAGACTCGGCAATTAATAACAACGGCCCACGGACAGGAAAAGAAGCGGCAGAATCGAGGAAAATTAGAATGAAGACGATGCAAGAAGGCGAACCGATGAAAGTGGCATAGAAATATGAAGAAAACAAATCTGTTTGGAAGGGATTTGGCTGAGGAGATTGGGCCCAAAGCAACGCACAAACAATATGAACTTTAGTCGCTTCTTCTATCACGCTACGTTGCGCTCGTTAGCGTTAACCACCACGGTACGAAGATTCCAGAGAAGCTCTCCCTTTTTAATTATTCTTATATCACATATATACCTTCTATATGGACCCGTCAATAGAGTCCATTTTTCCGGCGGGGCGGGTCCCCGATACCCATCAATAGAGATGTACATTTCCCTGCAGGCCCGAGTCCCCCGACCCGTCCCGTTTACTTTTTTTCTTATTAATTTTTTTATCTTATTTAATTACTTTATTTTTTAGATACAATAAATATTTTTTAGTGAAATTATATATTCAAATTAACATTTTTTTTATATGTAAGAATATAATTAAAACTTATAAATATTTTATAAATTTTTTTTATTATTTAAGATTATAATTCAAAAAATATAAAAAAATAATAATTGAACGAGGACAAATTTTCCGCGAGGAACCCGATCCCCACAAATTTTCCGGCTAACAATCTCCACCCCGATCTCTGGTGAATTTTGCGGGAACTGAGAATAATTTTGGTGGCGAGGATGGGAAACCATTCACCGACTCTGTCGCGTGGACATCCCTACCCGTCAAACACTAATATATATATATATATATATATATATAAAACAAAATATTGAGATTTTAGATAATTAAGACCTTTTTGAAATTTGACCAAATATCTTACGGGAGTGACAATTAAAAAATGGATATCTTAATTTTTAAAATCTAAACTTTATATTTGAACCTAAATATTTTTAGAAAATATTCCAACAATATTCAAAATGAAGATTTGAAGACCAAGATATGTATTGGTAAATCTTTTATAATAGGATATTTAGTTTTAAAATTTCCTAGTGCGATCAATTTTTTTTTATATAGTTTATAATTTAATATGCATTGGATGTAGGTTTTAAAATATGTAAAATCATATGTATGCATGTCACATAGATTTAAAATATCACCATTGGATAAAAATATTCCTACATCATATAATATCTAATAATATCTAAAAATATAAAGATTATATATTTAACGTGTTGATTCAACGTATAGATTGACTTAAATTAATAGTTGATTGTTTGTGTTATGCAATGTATGGATTTATTTTGAAAAATGTGTTTTTGAAAAGTAATCCAAAATATTCATTCAAATTTGTTTTCTAAATGAATATATTCTTTTATAAGTGTTTTTGTAAAAGGGATAAAGCATAAAATGGCTAAAAGTTGTGAGGTCTCGTACATGCTCGAATAATGTGATTAGTTTTTATGAATAAATATTTGGTAATTCACATTAAATTCAACACGACTAATATAATAATTATAATGGAAAGATTGAAATTTAGATTAACGAGTTTAACCTAATTCATCTGAGGAAATCCTATTGCAAAATAAATAGTGAGAGAGATCGATGTCAACTAATCCTATGAGTTCCACCAAAAACTTGTGAGATCATAGTAAAGTTACGTGTGGTCGTCCAGCCTTCATCTGACTATAATGTTCAAGTTCCCGGGATGAGAGTGTAACTTCTATTGTCAATCCTATGATGACACTTGTTTGAGAACATGTCACTTAGTTCTGATTTGGTGGTTACACATTCAAAGGACGTGTTAATGTTTTTTTACTAGATCCTAGATCAAGAAATGATAATTGAAAATCGTAGGGATAAGAGTTATCATGGTATTATTTTCTCAGTTAAGATAGTCTCACGCTAAGGGAGGAGCACTTGACTTATCCTACACTTACTCTAAACCTCTTTAGTGTTAACATGACATTAATTTATCTATGTATGGTTTCTTGGATTTTGAAACTACTTAAGTTTTTCAAAATCATATCACATAGTGCTTACCTTGAATGATGTTAAAAATCAATTAAAATTGAATAGTTATTTTATTTGTGTTTTAGCAACATGCCTTAAAAGAAATTTTCTCAACGATGACAATTGGATTTTTTATTTGAAAATAATTATAGCACCTCGAATATAGAGATTGATGTGATTCTTGAACAACACTTGTTAATTTTGATTCTCATTGATAAATGTTTTTAGTCCTTAGAACCAAGGTTGCACATCCAACATTTGACCGATGACGACTAGCCAACAAAGCAGCCATGATCGACTGTAAGAATTCGTTTCATATATGGAACTATTCTTCCCTTATTTACTTCTTCTTCGGTTGTTTGTAGGAGAATATCTTTGGGAGAAGACTTAAGTTGGATCTTGGATATGCTAAAAGAATATGACAAAACCTTTGAGCCAATTACCATTTTTAGTATATGGAATATCAGAAATATGTTGAAGCACGACATGTTGAAGTTTGATAAGAAAAAAAAACTAATGCTTTTATTGAAGTTTATAAGATATTTTTTTGTTTGCGGGTTGCAGGGGCCTTTATTTAGGCATAGAGTCCAATCGTGACTATTTATAATCTATTTTGATCACTCGAGCAAATAAGGTTAGAAGCTCAACTCGAACACCTCTTGGTTGGACTCTTCTTATCAATGGGCTACGAGTTGGACTATTTTTTGCCATAAGAATGTTTTGTAGCAACTAACTTATTTTCTGTCAAGATCAAGAAGTCGGTCAAAGTTCTTAAAGGTTTGGCGCTTAAAAAAAGCCTTTAGGGCCTCTTGGTGGGGGATGAGGTACCTCATCGTTGGGTCTTGGAAGATCAGACATACTAGATGTTATAAACTCTATTAATGGGGATTCCTAAGACCTCACTAAAAGAAAAGAGGTTTTAGGTGACAAAAATTTCCATCTCCATAGCCTAAGGCGATAGAAAATATTATGTCGCTATCTTCGTCGGCTTAACCTAAGCCGATGGAAGGAAAATCTCCTATTCCTTCAACCTTCAATTCCTCCTCCCTCCAATTACTTGTTTTAAAACCCGATCCCATTCATCCAGCTCCAAAAAGAATTTTTCGACGAGTCTCACCTCCTTTGGGGAAACAAGGTTACCTTTATATACTTCATCTTTATTCTTAACTGAAATATCTCTCCCCAAAAATCTGTTAGAAACAAAAGCAACAAAAAACTTCCTACTAAAAGTAGACGATCCCGATTTTGAGGCACCTCGACAACCGATGATGGTGAAAAAGTCTTCTCCCCCCAAGCAATGATCCTCCTTCCCTCCAAGATGCCACCACCTGAAGACTAACTTCCGTGAGGCAAAAAGGCTCTCAATAGAGCATTTCCTCTTTCTAAATATTAGGGAGAGATTCATTTCCTTATTCTTTAAAAATAGACATAAAATTACAAGTTCATCAACTAATGAAAAAAAAAACAAAAACTAAAAAACAATTGGAAAGAAACAAGAAAAATGGATAAAAAGAAGCCCATTTAAAAAGGCCGAATGAAGAACAAAAAGTCAGGCCCAAGCTCCACGACCATTTCCATGGCACCCACGTCTCTCTAGACTCTGCGTTTATTCTTATGTTTTTCATTCTTCCTTTTCACTCACTACATAATCAGACGAAGCCCCCCTTCTACTTTCCTCCACGCGAAGCCAAGACCACTGTTTCTTTTCTTCTTCTTCTTTCCACCAAACCCTCGATTTCCCAATCAGATTCCCCAATTTCTCTCTTTTTCTCAATCCCTGGTTTCGGCTTATCCTTTTTCACTGTACGTAAAACAGGCTTCTTCTTCTTCTTCTTCTTCCTTCTTCTTTTCATCGAATAGAGATTTCTTGGTTGCTTCTTGTGTCAGATTCTTGCCTTGTACCATCTGTATGTTACCATTTCTTTGCTTTCTTTTTTTAATTAGTTTTTTCCTCTGTCGGTAATGTATTTGCGTTGGAATTTGGTTAACTATTTGATTCATTGCTTCATGATGTTTCAATGGCACTAGTGTTGCTCTGGTTCACGATTCATCAGGTTTGGAATTTGGATTGAGATGAATCGTGTTTTTCTAAGCTTGAGTGTCTTTGTTTTAGCTATACGACGTCGTTTTCTCCCTGTTGTTTACTGCAGATTGCATCTTGTAGACACTTATTCAGTTTTTTTTTTTTTTTTTTTTTTTTTAAATTTACAAATAAATATAAATAAAACAAAAAAGGGGTGAAAGTTGATATAGCTGGATGATTGAAATGTTTTTAGATTCAGATATGTTGCTTAAGGCTACGGTTTTTTGAAAGTTGAATTCGTGGTTTGGTTTGAATTATTTACTATGTTCTTGTTTTTCTTGGTATAATTTGATTTGTTGTGTTGTCAATGTGATTATCTGTCTGCTAATGGGTATCGGGTATCCTGTAGTTTTATGGTTGTTATTGTGGCTACATTGTGAAGTAGTGAGTTTGAAATTTATGGGGGGTGTTTTTCGTTTTTGGAATTATATTTTTTTATCTATTTATTGTAGTTATATATGGGCTGAGGTGCACATTTCATGGGAGGTTTTGAGGATGAAGAACCAGCATCCAAACGCATGAAAGTATCGCTGGACCATTCGCAGGGACTGTCGAACGGTTTATCCGTGGTAGAGTCTTTAGGGGGCTCTTCAAAAGACTTGATGGCTCGTCCCCTACAATCCGAAGGGGACAATGATGATGTTATTGGTTCAAAGGGAGTGATAAGAAGAGTAGAGTTTGTTAGAATAATAGCCAATGCACTATATTCTCTTGGTTATAAGAAGACTGGTGCTTATCTAGAAGAGGAGTCTGGGATATCCCTATATTCTCCAGGTGTAAATGTGCTTATGCAGCAAATTCGCGATGGAAAATGGGATGAAAGTGTTGAAACCTTGCAAAATATTGGTTTATCTGACGAAGGCATCATCAAATCGGCTTCTGTTTTGGTATTAGAACAGAAATTCTTTGAGCTTCTGGAGAGGGACAAAGTCACCGAAGCTCTACATACACTGAGAACCGAGATTGTTCCATATCACATTAGTGAACAAAGAATTCGTGACCTCTCTTCCTGCTTCGTTTCTCTATCATTGAGGGTTCAAGTCAATTCATCATGTCAGCAAAGTGCAAAAGTTAAGTCCAGAATACAACTGCTGGAGGAATTGCAGAAACTTCTTCCCGCATCTCTTATGATACCGGAAAAAAGGTTGGAACATTTAGTTGAACGTGCCTTTTTGTTGCAAAGAGATGCTTGCACTTTCCATAACTCCTTAAATGAGGAGATGTCATTGTATACAGATCATGATTGTGCGAAAAATCAGATTCCTTCTCAAACTTTACAGGTAAAATGTTTTCTTAGACTTAAGGTTTCTTGGATGTAGATGATTTATTTGAATCTCATTCTTAAAGTTGATACATAGTATTAATTATCTTGTCATTTTTGGTTATAAAAAAGTATATAGTTATCTTGTCTATTATCGATTTTTTTCTGTTAATATTTATGTTGTGCACTTCTTTATAGTTACCATGCACAAACCATAAAAACAGTCCAATTGGGGCACAGTTGTTTTGAGGTTATGTTGTGATATATCCTTTGAGATAATTTGTGATAAAGATTGGAATAACGAGCCCAAGGGATAATATGATGGTTTTAAACAAGCATAACGAAATAATCAGTGGAGCTCAAAGTTTTTTGGTATTTTATTGGCCATTGAATAAATGACTGACTTTTTTTTTTTTTTTTTTTCTGATTAATAAATCAACTCTCACTAAGACAAATGAAAGCAGGCAATCGAAGATTAAGGACAAAGAAGGGACCCTCTGAAAAGACAATAAAAATTGCAAGAATTTGCTCCAGTAGTTTAGATTAAGGGAAGCTCAACATTGTAATGTGCAAAATCATGAAATTCTTGAAACATTTCAACACACAAAAAACCATGAAGTTACTTTATGCGACTCTAGGTTTTGTTTTCCTGCTGAAATTTGAGTTTTAGTTTACGTTATATTCTTAGTGACTCATTCATAGAACTCTTTGGACACAAAATTATGTTTGCTGCAAGCTAAGTATTTTCAAGTATGCCATCTTACATGAGTTTCCATTCAGCAGTTATTATTATTTCTTTTTTTGGAGACTGGAAATTCGGAGCTTCACTCCCCTATACTCCATTCAACAATTATGGTCGTGTGCCAACTGTTTTGTTACTGCAACTGGTTGTGGTTGTTTCCTTCTGCTGTTAGTTGAATCTCTTAGTTTCTTGATCTCAGCAGGTGTTACAAGATCACAGTGATGAAGTTTGGTTCTTACAATTTTCTCACAAAGGGAGATACTTAGCTTCATCTTCCAGTGACCGATCAGCAATTATATGGGAGGTAATTATAATGATCACTTAATTTTTTAAAAAATTTTAAATTGAGAAACATAAAACTTCAGTTTTGTTGATGAGATGAATTCTAAAAAACAAGAATAGAATGCCAAAGGATTTACAAACATGCCTTTCCAATGAGCTATAAAAGAACAGACTATGATCACAAAATTATGGGGTGGATGTAAAGAAATCACACTCTCTCTAAAGCATTTCTCTCTCTGAACTCTCTCAAAACACAACCCTAGAACTTTCCCCTCTTCCTCTAGCACCCATCCTTACCAGTGCCAGATGGGGACCTTTCTTCCACTACGTCGACGTCGTATTACCCCTCTCCATCAATTGTTCGCCATTCATGATTCTTGGTTCGACTTTCACATTTTGTAGGATTTTTCAGCATGTTGGAAAAAGTTGCGTTTGCGTCTGGATCTTTCGTTCTCGAGCTTCATCTTTCATTGTTTGTTCTTGTACGAGTTGAGAAGCAATGGTCATGTTTTCACTAGTTTCGTATTTCGTCAGTTTCTCTATGAACAATGGATCTGAATCTCATATGCCAATTTGTGCTTCATCATCGTCTCGTGTATATCATGTGAAATGCTCACCAGAAGACCATCTCTATGGTGGAATCGTCGATGTTTGTATTATGGCAGAATCAGCATAATGCGATGATGATTTTATTTTCACCTTAAGCCCTAGTTTATTCTCCATAGTCCATATATAACAGAATCGGTCCTCCAAAACCGGTTCAACTTTCTTAGATCGATACGGTTGGTCTTTTAAATAGTTTTTTTTTTAATTTTTAATTTTTTTTAAAAAATTTTTATTTTTATTTTTAAATTTTTTTTATATATAATATATTGAGCTTAGGTTGTGAATCCTTTTACCAACAAGGGTCCTCAATCTTGCGGGTGTTGTGGTCTACCGACAAGTTCTATTGGAAGAGTCTCTTATTGCAATTGCTCCTCATCAATAGTGTTTGCTAACTTTGAACGCGAGTATCAATATTGCGTGCATGAGATTCGTGTGAGCATGCTGCATTAATGTGTCTTTTCTTGGCGATCCTCTTGGTCTTCTACACCACTTTTTTGGCTAAAGGATGAGTAAGTGTTTGCTCCCTTATAGCTTTGGTGACTTGCCTCACTCAATTGTTGGTCTGTGTAGTGATGTTGTGATGGGTCGTGAGGAGAATATTGTTTTCTTTGTTAAGATGCTTCTTGACATCGATAATGATCAATGAGTTCGAACGTGATGATTTGCATGTGGGACACCTGTGCGAGTCAGTTTTGACTTCAAGCTTCTTTTTTCGTGTTATTGCACTTGCTTCTACACCTAGCATCAAGAAGGGATTTGTCATCTTCTCTCCCCTTCCTTCTAGCCTGATCCAATGGAGATTCCTCCAGATGTGTAGATGATTCATGAAATAACCCCTCAAATGTACGAGTCCTCTCTTCTTAGGATTATAATTTGGATGTTCACCTTCTCGAGGACGAGAACTATCAACTTGTTTCATTTTCTGTATTATCTCAATGTAAAAAAAGGCTGAGAACCTGACCACCCTCTGCTTTGTAACACTTTCATTTTATCAATGAAGATGTTTTCATTTCCTATTAAAAAAACAAAAATATGGGGGTGATCCATCATGGGGTCCTCTCCTCTTAGGACTATAAGTTGAATGTTCAGGTTCTCGAGAACTATCGTCTTGTTTTATTTCATGGATTATGTGATATGTCAATGTAAAAAAACCTCGGAACTTGGCCCTTTCCTTTGTAACGCTTTCATTTTATTAATGAAGATCTTTTCGTTTCCTATTAAAAAAACAAAATATGGAGTGAACCATCATGGGTTGGCCTAGTGGTCAAAAGGGATTCTTGGAGAACTATGAGATTATGAGTTCAATCCATGGTGCCTACCTACTTAGAATTTAATCTCCTACGAGTTTCTGATATGATTAAGGATCTAGATTATATAAAAAGGTAAAAGAATACAAGATAAACCAAGATTTGATAGGTCTTGGAACCTCCCCTCTCA
>JBBMKA010000022.1:5689880-5722496 GCA_037833695.1 Sechiopsis laciniata | reverse complement strand
GCTGAAGACCTGGAACAAATTTCACATCTGTTAGCAACTTGACGGAACCGTCATCCATGCTAAACCAAACAGAACCTCCTCCCTTAATCTCAAGCTGAAGGTTATTAGCCAATAAAACTTGCCATTTTTCAGAATTTCTAAATTTTTAAAATTGTGCTCGAATGGGACATGTGGAAAGAACAACTAGAGTCCATGATCCACAAATTATCAGAAGGGTCCAAATTTTTAGAATTTTTGGTTAAGAGCACCTTGCCCTAATCAGAATCTTCAAGGAAGTTAGATGAATCATTATCAACTATCCGAACAGGTTACTTATCTTTCCTCTTCAGAATGGGACAATCATACTTCGTATGACCTTCTTCCCTGCAGTAATTGCAAGTAAATTTCTTTTGCTCTAATGATTGTTTCCCCTTTGCAGAATTAGAGCTCGATTTACTTGACGAACTGCCTTGGCCTATAGAAGACTTAATCTTCGCAAACAAGGCCTCAGAATCCTTCTTTTCAATTTTCATCTCCAAATCCCTAGATCTTAAAGAATCCAAAACAATGTCTAGGTTCAAAGTATCTCTGCCGTACTTAATGACTGATTTAAACTCTTTGAAATTTTCAGGTAACGAATTGAGGAGAATGATAGCTTAATCCTCATAATCGAGCTTCTCCCCACAATTGATCAGGTCGACACAAATTTTTTTGAATGTATCAATGTTTTCTTCTAAACCCTTAGAAGGATCGATCCATCCTAAATCTAAATAGCATCTTCTTCAAATAAATCTCATTGGATAGAGATTTAGACATGTAAAATTCTTCGAGTTTGGACCACAAAGAGGCTACATCGTTTATGTTACTAACCCTTCTTAAGACATTGTCTGCCAAATGCGAGATGATTATGCTATAGGCAATCTCACATGACTCTAATTTCTCATCATTTGTCATGGTAGTAAGCCACTTAGGAGGGTTATCTAAGACTTTTGCAACTTTCTGTTGCACTAACAAGGCTTTCATCTTCCTCTTCCATAAGCCGAAGTTTCCTTTCCCATCAAATTTATCAATGACATATCTCGCCGACATATTCAGATGATCACAAATAAGGAGAGCAGAGTATTCAGAGGATGCAAGCCTCAACCCAGAAAATGACAATTTCAACAAATCCAAATTACCGAAACAGATCACAAAGCAGCTATCACAATAATCATTCCCCAAAATTTCAAATCAATATCACAATTAGCATAAATCATAGCCATGAAGCAGGATACCACAAAAAAAAAAAAAAAAAAAAAAACAGCAGGATCTTAAATCATAAGCTCTTATACCAAATTGTAGAAGCAAAATTGTAGATCTATACCAAAACAAAGTGCAAATTCTAGATCTATTCTAAATCAAACCAAATTGAGATGAAAATCAAACAAAATAAAGAAGGATAATGGAGAAGAGAGACAAAGCACACCGGATTTTCGATTGAGATTGATCGATTCACCCATAAATGCCATTGCCAAGATTTGTATAAGGGCTCTCAAAGGTGGCTAGTGGTTCATTTTTTGGTAGGTATTCTAGTTTAACATCACGATCATGAGTTCGATCTTGTGTATGAAAAATATATGATAAAATAGTTGTTGTATGCTTAAATTTCAAAAAGCCAAAAACTAAAAATAAAATTGTTATTAAACAGGGCCTAAATTAACTTGATTTCAAATGTAATTTTTAAATCAAAATCCTAGATAATCATGTTGAAATTATTCTTTTATACAAATTGGAGTTTTGTTGATATTAAATCAATCTTGTACTCTAATTAGGGGTGTTCAAATAATTCGAGTAACCAGAACCAACCCAACCCAATTTGACGGACTGGGTTGGGTTAAATACATAAATGAGTTGGTTGAATTCAAAATCATGAAATTTTCATGGATTTGGTTGGATTAAGCGTTGACTTAAAATTAACCCAATCCGGCCAACCCGAATTTATTATTTAGTTAATTTTTTTTTTTTTTACGTAGAACATAATTATTTTGTTATTTAATCATTTTGATTGTATGTATTTGTATATTTATTTTATTTAATTATTATTGTTTTTTATTTTTCAATATTTTTTTAACCTTTTTTAAGTTTTTATAATTTATATATCATAATATATATATATATATATATATATATATATAAACTATGTCATCCATTTTTGTTGGTTTTAATTATCTATTTGTTTTATGAAAGTCGAATTATGTTATCTATTTTTATTGTTTTAATTATCTATTTGTTTTATGTTATATGGTTTAGATCTTCTATATGAGCTAGGACTAATAGTGAATGATTTTTTATTGAATATTTTACATATTTAATATTTAAATTCATTTCATTAACTTGATATGATAATGATTGGAGATTGTATTTTGTTTATGTATCGTGTATGAGTAATTTGATAAAAAAAAAAATTATATATGCAATGTATTGATGAACTTGATAACCCAATTCAATCTAACCCGAAAATATAAAGATTGGGTTTGGTTGGATTGTCTCTTTAATTAAGTTGGGTTGGATTAGAAAAGTGACCAACCAAAAAATTTGAGCTAGGTTGAAAATCTTTTTCAACCCAACTCATGTTCGCCCCTAATTCTAATTCCTTATTTGGAAAGCTAACAACTCAACCCAAGAACAAGAACTTACTCGATAATTGTCATTTTTAGTCAAAAGTTAATTAAGAGTGGAACATGACTTTTCGATTTTAGACATAGATTTATGTCGTTGAGTTATTACATAATCAATAATGAATAGCATTCGTGAACATAGTTTAACAAATCCTCAAAATATTACTAACCTCCCTCTAAAAGTCATAGTTTCAAATATATATATACAACGATATATATGATTTAGTGCTGATTTTCACTACACAAATAATATCACAGGTAAGTCTTGAACCTGAGTTCTTAAAGGGAGGATATCTTCAAAACCCAACTCTTCGGTCATTGCACTATCACTTGGAGACATATCGACGATAATATTAGAGACTAAAAAAAGGAACAAAAACTTTTTTTGAAGGTATAAAAAAAAAAGAAAAGAAAAAAAAAAAAAAAAAAAAAAACTGAATTGGTACAGTGTGTTATCCAATCGTAGTACTTTTGGAAGAGGCGAAAAAAGAATTTTTCAAAATAGAAAGCATATATATTAAATATGGAAGGAATTGTTTTAAAAAATGAATTTGGAAGACCGAATATATAAAAAGGGAAAACATGAAAAGGAAGTTCATAAAAATTACGTGTTTGTGTAGTGTGTGTGAAAGTCTAGCTAGGGCGTTAAACAAGAGAGAGAAAGGGTTTGGATTTTCAGCTTTTTCTCTTCTATAATTACTGCCGCCCGCCCCCACCCAGTTCTCTCTTCGAATTGCGTGAACTCCATCGACGAAATTCAATCCAAATTTCGATTTCAATATCATCTTCATCTCATTTTCTATAACAATTCGATCCATCGATCGATTTTGCTTTTCGTCTTCATCTGTTTCTTTGTATGAAAAACGAGTTTGATCTTCTTCTTCTTCTTCTTCTTCTTCTTCTGCTTCATAATCGCGTTTCTTAGTTGCTTTCGAAGAAGAGATCATGAAATCGTGTTCATCGGAGAGATCAATCGGAGTTAGGCAGTACAATAAATCGGAGCTTCCGCGGCTGCGATGGACGCCGGAGCTTCATCGGTACTTCGTTCAGACCGTCGAGATCCTTGGCGGAAGAAACCGTAAGTAATTTCCGTGAAGCTTTTTGGTACTTTCTTTTGTTTTTTGTTTTTTTTTTACTTTCATGGCGTACGTTCTGGCTTGGAAGCACAAACCGTTTCAGAAAGTATGAGAGAGAGAGAGAGTGTGTGTGTTTATGCGCGCGCGTCCGTATAGGAATCTTGATTGCTTTTTTTTTATTTTTTCTGAAATCTGACTTGTTGCAGAAGCAACGCCGAAACGAATACTGCAAACGATGGGAGTGAAAGGACTGAAGATTTCACACATTAAGAGCCACTTACAGGTACTTTTTCCATTCAATTAACGCCTAATTCTCATCGCGAATCGTTGGATTGTGTCATCAATTTCTCTATATTTTTTCAATTCGCAGTTGCCTACCATCACCTTGATTCACGACTTGGATATTCATAAACGAATTAAATTCCATCACTCTCATTGTTTGATTTTGTCTTTAGAGTTAATTTTCCATCTCCATGTTTTGATTTACAACTTAGAGTTTGCCCGAGGAGCTAAGCTCCGATTTGTAGAACTCTCTGCTGATACTCATGAACGTACCACAAAAGCCGATGGATAAACAAATTTGGATTTTCTATCTCCTAATTACATGTATAAACTTACTTAAACTTAAATTTGTAGACACCTCCCTTCTCTCCATTCCTTCGATATCTCTTGATACTTGGCCTAGGAAGTTACTCGAGGAGCTAAGCTCCGATTTCCTAGTTTCAAAAAAAAAAAAAAAAAAATTACATATAAACTTAAATTTGGTAAAATTAATGAACGAACCAAACCTGTGAACTATGTATTAAAACTTTTGCATAGCCAGAATAGACAAATTATGTGTAAAATTTAACGATCAGAAATTTCTGCAAATATTGGACCAGGATGCATTAATCCAAACAGATAAGATATGAATACTAGTAGCTTTTCAAGGTAGGAGTGGGACATTTTTTAATTAAGGAAGTCTTTACAAATTAAAAAAGGAGTTAAGTTTTAGTTAGGTACATTCGCAGGAAGGAAAAGTAGCCTTTAAATCAATTAAATATGAAATTAAAGACAAAGAAAAGTAGAATAATTATGAGTTCTTGCATGGCGACGCTACTCAATTTTTAATCATTAGTTGTGAATATACATTTATTCTTTGTGTGGGTAACTTGAAAAATAATTTCTTATTGCTTAAATTAATTATTAATTATTATTATTGTTATTTTAGATGTACAGGAATATGAAATTAGATCATGGCAGTAATTACGAGCATGAAGTGATGAGACAAGCCATGAAGCAGACAAGTCGAAGAACAATGCAGTCTTCTGATATCAAAGTCTTCTTGTCTTCAGTCTCATCTTCAAGCGGGTATGTTCATTAATTTTGTTCCAGTTATTAATAATAATAATCAACTTTTCATAAAGAAATTATTTTAAACTGTTTTTTAAAAATTATTCAATTTTTGTTAAATAATTAATTTAAATTTTATATCACTAAAATGGTTTTTTTTATTCAAGGGGTAGAATTTATTAAAATATAACATTTGCAATCCAGATACTAAAATATAAAATTACTTACTTTTTTTGTACCTAAAAGGTGAAAAGATTAGAGTGAGTTGAGTATGTGAGTTTAGAGATCAAAATAGGGTTTTGATTTTCTTAATTTTTGTATTCAAGAGAGCTGAACTAAGCATATCATCATGTAGCTTTAAATTGGAATGTTCTTTTATAACTTAGTGCACGTTGCAATTTTTATTTTTATTTTTTTAAATCTTGGTTGGAAAAGTTCTGATACCATATTAAGGTAGTTTGAGAGATTTTATCTCAAAACTAAATAATAATTAGATGAGTAATTTATATATCTTATAAATAATCATATATATTTTTACTTTTTTAATATAGAGCAATGTGAGATCTTCAACAATTTATAGTGATTTATTTTACATTTCATGTCTTCAAAATAATTTTGAAACAAGGTTTCGAGCAATAATGATTTTAGTTTTTAGTTTTTAATAAAAATAAGTTGAGTTGCATTACTTGAAATTAATTTCTTACTTTTGAACCAGAATTTAAGTATTTCAAAAGACCATTATAATTATTTTAAAAAGAGTAGAGCTCACATCTTGTATAACTTCGGGTTCGATCTCCAACACTAAATTATCATTGAATTAAAAAAAAAAAAAAAAAGTGATTATAATTATAACAAAATCTTTTGGATGGGTTTCAGTTCAACATAAATTATTAAGGTTTGGAGTTGTGATTTATTCTACAGATTTATGATTCAGAAAATCCTTCGGTATAATATATAAAGGGCAAATGTATATTAATTTCCAATATTTTGCAGGATATTAAGAGAAGAAGAAGAGTTCAACAGAAGCAATAGAAAGCACGAATCTTCGTCCAATATAAAAGACAGTATTTCTCAACAGGTAATTAGTGCTTATTCAAAATTTATTTAAAATATGATAATTCAGTAATTAAAAATATATGGCATCATATTGAGACGAGTCTTTTTTCTAATTTTGAAAATATTATTCCTAATACGTAACCATTTTTTTTTAGAACAATTTTGAACAACTCTTTTAAATCTTAACGAAATGTTAAAAATCTAAAAAGGTTCATTTGAATTTTTTTAACAATGAATAAATCTGTAGGAAAGAAATTGTTAATAAATAAGCTTGATTATTTAAAATAAAACCGTTAGTACAAAATAAATTTTGTATATAAAAGTCTTACCACTAATTAAATGGGCGTATAAATTCTTGACTATGTTTCATTTTTATTCAACAGCTTCCACTAAATATTCACAAGAAAAAAATATAATTATTTTATAAATTATATATTTTGATATTGAGGAATGGTCTAATACATTTATGCGCATCCGGCTAATTGTCTGGTTTATATTTGAATATGAAAAAAACAAAATTCATTTTTACACCAAATTTTTAAGAGTTTCTTTTGAATACCTCCTTCGTTCTTGTAACCTGAAAAAAAGAATATATGTATAATCTAAAAAACTTGAGGCTCCTATTTAAGTTTCTCTTATTTCTTTTAATTTGGTCATGCACCGCCTTCTGATCTACATCTTTTCACAATCTTCACTACATGTATTTGTGTGTTGAATTACCGAATTGTTTAAAACTTTATACAAAAGTAGAAAATCGTATTTCAAAGTTTTGTTTCTACTTTTTGGCAAGTTCAATTGGAAACAACTACTATCATGACTCAAATGTTTTGAACTCTACGAATAAAAGATAAATCGAATTCTACTAAATGAAATACTTTTTTATTTATTTGAACTTTTAGGCTTGCTTCATAACATTATTCTTTGCTAGGTACCTTTTTTGTTTTCTAAAAACATTAAAAAATAATAATAAAACATACACACTTGCGATTTTTTGTTTTCTACTTCTTAAAAGAATAGCCAAACAAACAGTTATTTTTTATAATTTAAAATAAAAAAAATATCAATTATAAAACATATATGGTTTTTATTATAACAAAACCAACAATAACTAAAAATTGTAATGATCATCAAATAAGACTCAAATTTTGATTATTTGGTCTCCCATCATCAAAACTTGGAATTCCTTTATTTGCAGGATTCAGATTCATGTTTACAAAGCAGAATGTCAGAAGAGGAATGCATTGATGGGTCAATGTTAGAGGACCAAACATGTGAACTTTCATTATCCTTGAAGATGCCCACTCATTCTCCAATCACACAACAAATCCTACAGAGACAATTACAGTTATGCCCTTCTAACTCTACCTCCACTTCCCAACTAAATTTTGTACAACTGAAAGAACCCCCTCATCCTCACCATATAAATTTAGACCTAACCATATGAACTAGTAACCCCCTTTATAGCTTTAGGTATTTTATTAGACATGTTTTTTGGACTACATGCATTATTCTCTGTTGTAATGTTCATGAAAAAGAAGTGCTATTTATTAATAGATATAAATTTATTTTCATATATGTAGGCAAACTTTTTTCCACCTTTGTGCTAGTCATTATTTATCCTATTATATTTAGTTATCACTTGCAGAATTTTTTTTTTTATTATTAGTGAGCATTTGAACAAGGTTATGCACACTTCAACTATTCTTACAAAATAGCCGATTGATCCTACTATACTAGATCATCAAGATAATTCGTAAGAAATCAATTCCGTAATTGATCACGATAAATTAAACTCATGACCTTTAAGTCTTTATGATTTATTAAGGCACTACCGACCAAAATTTGAACACATAATCTTTTAATATTTACCCGACCTTTATTTTCCACTAAACTAATCCAGGGTGGTGGACTAAGTTTTCCACAATATCTAAAACCAAATCATAAATGATATAACATTGGCTATATTCAATAGATGATGGCATGGGCATTGCATTGATTTCAAAATATAGTTCCCTATATATCTACAAGAAACAATCATTATGTATAAAATTTTGCTACTTTTTTTTTTCCTTCTAGAATCCTATCCATTTATGTACTTTTTTAACATGAAATTGTACAATTTAGCAACTTCAGCATGTATAGGAAAGAGACATTTTTTTCTTTTCACTACCTTATGTTGGCCTAAATACCAGATGTTTTTTCTCTTCATTGTCTCTTGGCTAATGTACTCTTCAATCCTCTGAAGATTTTTGCAAACCACATCACGTTCATGACTGATAATATTAATGGGACTACGAACACCAAAAAACGCCCGAAAATGTGGATCTTGAGAACCTGTATGTTAAGTTAAGAGAAATGCGTTAGCATCAAAGTTCATGAGAGGCGTTTTTAATTTATTTTCTCAACCAATTAAGACCTACTTCCGAATGCAGGCTGTTATGGATGAGGATTGTTACATAAATTTGACCTCAAATTCATTGAAAAAATAAACTACATATAGGTTAACACAAAAATCGTGTTTCTAATCACAATGCTGACAACTTTATCTAATCATGAAGAGTTTGGGATAGGGGTGTTCAACTAACCCGACACTTTCGAACCCAACCTAAACAATATACGTTGGGTTTGGGTTAATTGAATTTTCCGTTTGGTTTGGGTAAATTATTTTTCAAAACCATTTTTACGCGTATCCTGACTATTTTCAGGAGACAACCATTTGACCCTTCTATATTTGATTCTCAAGTTAACTCGTAGGAAATTAATTTCTATGTATAGATGGTCAGAACAAATTGAACCAATAACCTCTAAACACTCTCTATATTTTTTTTTTAATCTGTGATTGTTCAGATCAGCTAGCCTGCGCCTTGACTATTATTACAGAACATACCGTCAGATCTACAACATTTGGATGTCAAAGAAAACCTATAGAAAACTAATTCATAAATATGTGATCGTCATGGATTGAACCCATCACCTATTAGTTCTCGAAAGTCCACTAGGCCACTCCATAATGATTTATAGGACCCTTTATCCACTAGGCCAGCCAATGATTAGAAACTAGGTTAAATGCCTATCACTCTCTTAATGCTCGTCTCTCCCTACTTGAGAGATTTGGTTTGAAAGATTTTTAAACTCCTCATTCATCTTTCTTGTTTTACTCGACTCTATCAACCCTGTAACATCCTGAAGCGGCGATGCGATGACCATCCATACCCCCAGCCAATACTTCAAGGGTTGTTGGGTACGAGTTAAGTCATTCGAGTGAGTGAACCCCTAATTCTGGCACTCAATTTATCTCTTTAATCTGCGTAGTTGTCCAATTCAACCCCCCCTTTTTGTAACCGTTTAGTCTGGTGGAACATCACATCTCTCCCCATTCTTGTGACCTTTTCTCAATATAGTCCACAGTTTCTTATAGCAAAAATATATTTTAACTAATTATTATACGTTTTAATATAAATAATAAAAATTTAAAATGAAAAGTAATCATCAGACACCGTACAAGGCTTCAATTTAAATGGCAGCTATGATCACTGAACAATTCTCCAAGAAGATATGATTGGTCTCGCAGGTTAAAACACTTGACAAGAGTGGCCCCCAAAAACAGATGTTATCAACATACTTTCATGTCGCAAAAATCACCATTATTCATTTTCCAAAATAAGAAGACAACTGAAAACTTCTCGAAGTCCCATTCTATATGGGGAGGTCAAGGTGGTAGATATCTTAACATGTTTCCTTTGTCTAGATAAGATTCTCACTTTATTCTTTTATTTTTTTATTTTTATTTTTTAAAAAAAACATATCATCAATGAAATTGTTTCTCGTAAAAAAAGGTTAAATCAATTATGTGCTACATGTTTCATATGATGCATGCGCATAAAGACAAGTATGTACTTTCAAACAATTATAGATTTGAACTTCTACTCCCAAAAATGCTTTCCCAATCAATGAGCAAACAGTAATACAATAAATAATTGCCGAATGAAAGATCGAGAAGTACCTGATTCAAGTGCAAGTAAACATGGTAAAACATGTACATGAACAGAAGAATTCTGGCAACCTGAAAAAAATATATTGACCAACCGCTTACGTATGTAATACACATATGGAACAGATTTCAAAAGAAATATAAAATTAAAAAGTATATATGATAATAAGATATTTTGAACGCACCAGCCAAGCAAAGAATATGACAACCCCATTAATGAGGTATGCTTTTGACTTCTTCATTCCAGCTGTGTCAAGGTACCTACGCAAATGGAAAATATTAAAAAGATAATATTAATAAAAAAAATCATATTCTGAGGAAATGATGTACACGACATAAAGATCTATCCACCCAGTCCCTTGAAAATGTTTATACCAACAAACAGAAATGACTAAATTTTGAAGTCAAGATCAATCTTATTTTCACTTGTTAGTTTATTAATAGCAAGTTACCAATAGTAGTCAAGACTCATGAAGAGTTCAAAGAATCAAAAGGTTAAGGGTTCAATCCATGATGATTATTTACCTAGAAAGTAATTTCTTACGAATTTCTTTAATAGTCAAATGTTGCACGATCAGACGGTTTGTTCGGTGAGAATAGCTAGCACAAACATTGATCAATATCAAAAAACAAAATAATAGAAAATTACCATCTCAAATTGATCCCAGGGGTAGTCGTCTCGGAGATGAGAACCATGTAGGTGTAAAGCTGCCCCTCACCAGTAAACATCGCATACGCCACAGCTACCAGAGAAAGAAGATGATGTATCACCTTCCATAAATACAAATTTTCCACATAAGTTTTTACCTAAAGAACACAAGATAACATGACATGAAAATACAACAACCAACAAAATTTAAAGGGAGGATGCACTTACATACTCCATTCCACCAACGGCAGGATAAAACCACAAGATCATCCCAAGATCAGCTATAAAGTAACCAACAGAAATCTGCAGGAGTATCATCAAATTTTATGTCCAATTTTTTAGTTCAATAAACAAAGGTGGAAAATTCAAATATCAACGTTTGAACTAATAGTGTCTTATCTACTGAGCTATAAGTCTGAATGGGCAAACCCAAGTATATTCTAGGATGGTGGGTGTTGGGGTTACTGGCGGCAACTAAAAATATAAAGAGGCTAAATTAAAACAGGTGAATATCGAGTGAGAAACATCAGATCGTCGACAGAAAAGCAATTCAAAGTCTGCCACTACCTCTCACCCCACATGACTTGAACCTGTTCCCTTTCCTCCAAGACCTTAATTATTTACATTGGTCCTTACTTAACTGCTAGGCCAACTCTTATGATAAACATTTAAACATGTTTCTCTGAACATACCACATTAGAACACATAACTCCTTGTCTCCCTCCCCAACGCTCCCTGAAATACTTCCTGCCTTAATACCACTTTTCCCTCTTCGTGAGAAACCAAGTATATTACTACCTGTTATGAAAATTGGAACCAACAATCAAGAAAAACAAAGAAAAAATGAGACAAAACACAACCATTTACATGGTTCACTAATGATGTGTTAGCTACATCTAAGGGCAGAGGAGAGAACTGTTTCATTTGGAGATAAGAAATCGTGGGGCAACATAGTTCAAAGACACATCTCAACACTACCAACAACTGTTTCATTTGGAGATAAGAAATCGTGGGGCAAAATAGTTCAAAGGCACATCTCTAACACTACCAACAATTTGATAGGCAAGTCTGAACAATCTCCATCACCTTCTCCACCAGTAAGTTCTGGAAAACTCTAATCGCAAATATTCACATTTCCTTTCCATCCTCATCCTTAATTCCTTATGAGTTAGGCCCTGATGTGGATAATTTTTCAAGATCTACCGCTAGCCCCTGAAAGCTCTAAATCTTCCATCTTTATAGTTATCATAACATGGTTTTTAAGCTAGACAAAGTTTTAAGCACTTCTTAACATCTACCAAATATCACAAAGTTCCCACAGTATGATCATAACCAACTCATTTCAATTAAGTACGGAGATTGAACTTACTCCTAGGGAGAATGTAGATATTGTTGAACTACGAAAAGTAATAAGGCCAAAATATCGATCAGAATAGAGATCTGACAAAAACACCATGTACAATGATGCTGCTGTGATGAAAATGGCATGGACAGTTGACAATGCCCTGTAAAAACAGCAACTACTCATTAAAAAATATTACGAGAAAGAAATAAATTGATGTAAACAGGGAATGATCATTTACCGGTTGTTCCACTCTACGCGCTGAATCCGAGAAAGATTAGAATAGCTCTTGAAGTAAATACCACTGATCAAATCGGTCAGATCATAGACCTGGAAACCAAGGAATGATTTACAAATGACCAGCAAAAAGGAAAAAAGAAGAAAAGACATGCAAACTCAAACAAAGAAGAGAAACCAATTACTAGTATGTTATCAACCTTTAAACATCGTGATGATTGAGCTGAAGATAAAGTCCAATGCAACGGAATCACATTGAATAAAAAGAGAAAAAATAAAAAAATAAAAAGCCATAGATGGTGGGAAGGTACCAATTTGCTAGCAAGTATGCCTGCAGAAATGGAAATGTATGGTACAACGGAATCTGATAGCACAAGGTACTTCAGTAGTTGCCCAGCCTGGCTTTGCATGATTACTTGTTTCAATGTGGGGTTACAGCATGCTACGTTTTGAAATGAAACAACAAGAGGCCCGATTTCTCCAAATTCTTTAACTTCTCTATCTCTTTACCTGTCTTCAAACAATAAGTAAGCAGCTTAACAACCATAACGAAGAACACTAGAGATCATGGGCAGAGTTGAATTAAGTAATTAAGCAAGAATGCACAATCATGAAAAGTCAATGGTCTGAATGGAAACGAAAAGTGCGCATCATATTATCATCATCTGCTATTCGACTAATTCCCATTTCAGTTGTATTATATGTATGATACAACAGAAGGGCAAAAGGAATACACAATTTTATATCTAAATACTTTTCCTGAGAATGTTGATGGCAATCATTCAAATAACAAGAGGGTACAAATAAAAATTTCCCCCTTACGATGGCTACGGTGTTGTGTTAGTGTGCTCTCAGAATCCTAGTACAGGAATTGCGATTGGATAGTTACTATAGGCTTATCGGACTTAAGGCCTCCTTACGATGACTTACTTCTGTAATTAATAACTAGTAATTTCCCCCTGTTTTAATAACTGGGGAATAAAGTGATTCCACCACCCAAAACTTGTCTAGGTA
Organism: Sechiopsis laciniata; assembly: GCA_037833695.1. Taxonomy (NCBI): domain Eukaryota; kingdom Viridiplantae; phylum Streptophyta; class Magnoliopsida; order Cucurbitales; family Cucurbitaceae; genus Sechiopsis; species Sechiopsis laciniata. The sequence goes on along the minus strand of JBBMKA010000022.1, from coordinate 5,709,163 downwards.
AATTCCTTTTACTTTCATGACAACTGGATGAACTTTTTATGACCCATGGAATTTTACTTGAGTTAATTTCTCATCTCTCATAACTATTCTATGCTATCAAATGAAAAGTTTCTATCTCCTACTAATTTGAGAGAAGGAAAGAAAGAGAGAGTAATCAGCAAGGCGTTGTCATATTTTTGGGGATAACATTTGACATTCTTCTTAATCGTATAGCGCACCAACATGCAAAAGGAAGCATACAGAAGATAAATTTTTACACAACAAAGGAACTGGAAGATAAATCGACACGACCAGAAGCCGTGAGTTAACTTCGGAGTCGTATGTAGAATTCACACTAAACTAAGCTCAAAAGTCAAAGTTCGAAGAAGATTGTCGCAGAACATCAACAGCAACCAGAAAATTTCACAAAGTCAATGCAGAAACAATTTATAATCCAGAAACAAAATCAATCACGGTGAAATAGGAAAGAAATAAACAGGTAGAATTCAAATTTACAAAAATAACCGAAATCGGAACACGAAGAAGATCGACCAACAACATTGACACAAATCAGCAAGTTTCATAACCGAAGTCCAAGCACCAATTATTCAATCCTAATTACCGCAGCAATAAAAGCAATCAATAAAACAAAACAAAAATACGGATTAAGCACAAAACAACTCGATCAACAATACAAATCAAAACAAATATTTAAAAAAACAACGACGAAGTGCGCGTTCGAACAGAAGTCAACCTAAACAAATCGATAACCAAAAATCAGCACCAGAAATCACAAAAACCGTAAAAACTCACCGGTAAATCGCCAGAAAACGACGGAAAAGAATCAGGAACCAATAAGAACGGCCTAGATTGAGAGGGAGAGGAAAAAAAGGAAGCAGAATCGTGAAAAATGAAAATGAAAATGAGAAGGAGAATGAAGAAGAAATAAGAAGGCAAATCGATGAAGGGCTGTAGAAATATGAAATTTTTTCGGTTAGAGATGGAAGGAGAGAGGGAGGGGATTTGGCTGAGGCAATTGGGCCCAAAGCAACGCACGAACAACAGAAATATTTATGGTGATCATATATAAAATAATGACTACCTATGTGGTCCAATATAGGTCACAATCTATTTTTGTTTTTTTTGTTTTTTTTATTTTTTGAATTTAAAATCAAGTAGATTGTGGCTCATATTGAGCCACATAGGTGGGCATTATTTTATACATAATACTCGGACATGATGTAAATATTTTTCCACAAACGTTATCGTCTTTGTTTTCTTACGCAGCGCTCTTTAGATTTAACCACCCTTACGAAGATTCCAAACATGCTCTCTTATATACCATCCACGTGATACCCCACACATATATATAAATGGTAAATTATCAATTTTGATGAATAAAATTTGAATTTACTCTCTAGTTTCAAAAACTTATAAGTTATTCCTATAATTTGAAAAAAATTGGAATGCAATCCCTAGGATATAAGTTGTATTATTGAGTCCTTGAGTTTTAAGGATTTAGTTTTTATGTTTTGATAAAATCTAAAATATAATTACCCGTGATCATAGTTGAGAATTGGATTACAACCAATCAACCTAACTAATACATCACCAACTTTTTTGGTCTTTTTTTTTTTTTAATATAAAGACTAAATTCAAGTTTTTAAACTATAAGAACTTAATTCTAACTTTTTCCCTATCTCTCATTTATTTGAGAGCAATAATATCTTCTGTCGTCGACCGTTGTCCTCTCTCTTTGTGCACTAAAAAACCAAGCTCTACCATCAAATGTTGAAGCTCTCATCACCGAGTACTTGCGTCGTCACCTACGGAAGTTTAGCAACAATCCTATTTGTTTGAACTGAAACATCTGCATGAGCTTCCTATAACTCGGAAGAGTCGTGGAGCTCGTGACTTTACACTCGAGCCCGACCACCTGCATGTAGTGACTCGAACTGCCCAGATTCCTCTTCCATTCGTAGTAAAATCTTGTCTGGGTCGCATGCCGTGCGTAGTAGCCACGTCCCTGCCTCATCTCAATTTGTGTGCTCTTAAATAAATTTGTTTGTGACGACTTGATTTTTATTGTTGATTATTTTTTAATTTGATTTTCATAGTATTGTTCATATTGACATTCCAAGCATTTTGATTTATAGTGGGTATTTTAGTATTTTTTACTCCAAAGACTAAATTACAATTGATAATAGATTTTGGTTAATATCTTAATGATTTAAACCATGGGCTAAAAGTCTAATTATTCCTAAAGTTAAGGTTATAGACATATATAATGTTTAAAAACCCTAGCCATCGATCTATATTCCCAAAGTTCTTATCTCTCTCAATTTTCTAAAACATCGTCATTGTACTTCACCCCTTCACCTACCTAAACTTCTGACAAGACAACCTTCTTTGTTCTTTTCCTTCGTCGATTGGCTTACAAATTTCCTTCCATTTTTGTCTCCTTCTTCCCATGAACAAAGACCCATCATCAGACTATTTCATCGCAACAAAACCAACATTATTGCTGTCTTAGAGCTCCATTCGTGAGTGTCGATTCGTCTCCTTTGTCATGGCTCCATGCACGCGAAGTTTAATCCTTACAAAAACCCAACCTATGCCTCAAACCCACCAAAATTTGAAGCCCACCTTGACAGAATCGCCTACATCCAAATGCCTAGCCTCGAAGAACAACCTAACCCCCCCTTTTTCGCCCTATCATGAAGGTGTCGACCACCCCGAACCCAGATCTAAAACCTCCATCCAAAAATACTTCAGATCCAAACAATCGAACCTGAGGTGTCGACGTGGCACTGTGCTCCGACGAACTTCTAGTGACATTTCTTGACCCGGACCTATTTTTCTCCATTTCTTTATGTTGAACCCGTTTTTAGTAGTTTTAGGTAATTTCAGATCTCAAACTCGTAGTTTTAACCATTTAACTTGATTAGATCCTAAGTTCATGGATTTTTTGTTAGGATTGTTTTCTTAGCTAGTTCAAGGAAGCTAGACTTGTTTCTCGAGAAGTTCTATAACTTCAAAGGTAAGGAGTCTTACGACTGTGTGGTCCAGATATGCATTATTTTCTTAGGATTTGACTTATAATTGTTAAATAATCTGGTTATGATTGATTAAGCATGTCGAGCATTAGGATGACCTAAGCATGTAGTTAGTTGTTTGCATGAGTTGTTTATATTTATCTACTACTAGTTGAGTATATGTATGAGTTGTATGTTATCTTGATCACCTGTTAATAATTTTTCAAACTATTTCACATGCTGGTTATTGTTTAGTATTATGAGATGTTGAGCATGTAGTTAGGATGTTATATTGTATGTTTGTCTTTGTTTATGTTTGGTGGTATCAGACATTAAACATATTGTCTTTATTATATCTAGTTGAACTTTGTGTTGTCATGATCTTAATTATGTTTAGTTTTTCATCAACTAGAGGCCTAGGCGAGGTTCAGATAATCACTAACTTAGAGCCTAGTCTGTATCTTATGATACCTAGACTCAGATCAGGGCGTCACCCTGTCGCTGCTTGAGTTACAAATTTGAGTTAAGCATGGACATGTTAGACTAGAGATCTAGTGTAGGCCACTAGTGTTGAGTCTTAGTTACATCTTTCATGTTTAGGCATTTGTAGGTCTGGTAATAGCTTAAATGAGGCAGATCTACCCCTGACCGTATATAGTTATATGCATCTAACGACCTATGTTTTTCTAAACCTTAATTTTAACTCTAATTCATATAGTTTTTTCTATCTCAAAATTTTAATCATTTTTATATAAAGTAGTATTTTCATAATTTTCGAGCCTCGGAGGGGCATTTTCATAAATATTAAATAATCTTGGATATTAAAATAGTAAGCAATCACACTAGGGATAGTTTGGTATTTTTTGTGAAGAAAATAGGTCATTTTCATGTTTTGTGTCGAACAACCTCTCATAAAGGTTCTTAGCCAGTGTCAATTACACGCATAAGAGGTTCTCGTCACCAGATTTCTGCATAGCTGTCGTGCCACCCTGCCGCACCATGCCACTCATCATGAGCATCTACCGTACCCCTCTCACCCATGTCAGTTTCACCATCTCGCGCTGAATGCCCGCACGTCATAGAGGTTATTCAGCATTTTTGGCATCTCGCACTCACCGCCTTACACAGATTCTTCCTAAGTTGTGCGCAGTAGTGCGCGTCTTGTTCACCCTTGCACCTCTGCACCCGATCAATACTGCACGTTTCGCGCTTTCTTGATCAATGGCTAGTGTTAGACCCTTGCCACTCCCTCGCATCTCTATAGCCAATTAGTGCTGCACCTCAGGCGCACTCTCTCGATCGATGCACATGTGCCAGCCTACATTCATTTTAGCGCAGCCTAGTGCCAGATCGTGCCTATTCGCGCCCATTATTACCATTTGTCTGTCGTCACGTGCCCACATTCCACTACCGCTTAATGCCATCGTCTCAAGCAACCCCTTTGCCGGAAAATCTATTTTTTCATCTTTAGGTAATTTTGACTCCCCAAGTTTTTTTTTTTTTTTATAATTTTAGGTCCATATCCTAACTCGTTTGTCTATTATCGTTTGTGCAAGTGGGATTTTACCGTTTCTAGACTTATAATTGCTTGGATGCTTGTAGTTTGTGGATTTGGCGAAGGTAAGGGATTCCTTCCCCCTATTAGTGATTTGTGGCTATTAAATATGTACTATAAAACCTAGATTGTGTACGTATATCTGACTACATGATTTGAAAATCTTATTGCACGTAGTTTAAGCTCTAGCGTTCCATATGAATCTTATGTGATCTCGTGGCATATATGTTCACTATGCTTGTGTTATTGATATATATCTGGACTAGGATGAGCATGTAGTTACTGTCTAGTTATGCTTGAGCCTAAGTAGATGCATGTTAGGCCAGGATGTTCCATGTGAACTAGTCGAGCATTGCCATTGTGTGATGTTATTGTGTGTCACGTCAGGACGCTCCATGGTGAACTAATTTTGCACTATCATCCCATTAAGGACCAGTTGACCTGGTGTTTTAAAGGGGACCCAAAAGATGTTTATTGTTCCATATGGAACTTGTGTAACACCCTAGTTCTTTTAAGTATAATTATGTGATTTTTATTGAGAATTTATAATGGTTAAGCATCCCTAAATTTTATTATTATTTTTTGGGGTTTATTAGAGTTAATGAATTGAAATTTTTTTTAGTTTAAATGTTAACTTCTTATATATATTTAATGAAAGAATTTAAAAATTAAGAGTGATGTTCTATTTTTTTGTGGTATTTAAAAGAAAATTAAACCTTAAAGTAGCTTTAATTGTATAGGGTTTTTATTTACTCAAAAGGAAGTCATCTTTGGGGGTATTTAAAAAAAAATTAAATCTTTTTTCTCCTTTTTTTCATCACACAGCTGACCGGGCGGCTACTGCTGAGTAGCCGGTGAGACTCGAGAGTTAATATAATTGTACAGTAACTAATTTGAAGAGACTTGTTGCTAAGCATGACTCAGAATCGCATTACGTGCAAGTATACACGGTCGAATTGCAGTAAGCAAGTAATAAAATTATCGATCCCACAGAGATTGATGTTCTAAAATTAGTAGAGTAAGACGAGAGTTATGCAGAAAGTAAAAAACATATAGTTGAGATTTGTGGTTTGTTTTAGGTACTGAAATAAACGCTATGCAAATGTAACAGAAATAAATATGAATGCAATGAGAAGAAATAAATAATCAAGAATCAGAGATATTACGAACGCGGAACTAGTTATCAAATTTCTTGCTTCCCATTTCAAACAAGCACTTTCATACTTTATGATTTATGTAGATCTAGCTCTCGCTGATATCTCCATACTATCTTAGAGCAACGCAAGCAATAGTGAGGTTATTTCTAACACTCTAAATGATATAAAGATTTACGCTCAACCTATTATAGCCTATTGGGTCATCTCGTGGTTCCTTCTTCCGAACTCACCACAAGTCATATGCGTGGGTAGCTAATTCGACGCACATATATAATTACGTAAATAGATGCAGTAGTATAAAATTCTTTAACCTACGCTCCTAACATGTTCCTAATCATGAATATTCATTAGCATTTCCTATAGCATAGCATAGTAATAAACATAAGCAAGATGTATAAACCAAATGATTTTATTGCAACTACTAATGTTTAAAACTACAACTACTCCTAAATAAAAATAGTAAAATGGAATTGGTGCAGCTGAAGATGTGCAGTCCCATTATCATCGGCTCCTATGAACACCACCACTTGCTTCTCTCCACGATAGGCTTCATGGCCAACTGACCAGCTCGCCTCTTCTCGGCTCCTTGCTTTGGTATTTATAGAGTTGATTTACTTGGCCGACAAGTTGAGGTGAGCTGTAAAATTTCTATTAATGCAGGATCTCTTAATTTCCGTTGGATTTTATTTGATTCTCGATTATAACCTTGTTGGCGTGTCTTTTTCGAACGTGTTTTCATTTTGAATTCGCGCCTTCCTGCGCTATTGGTCATCATACGAGTTGTTTTGTCATTTTCGCAGTTTAGCTTCATATTTCCTACAATTAGCATTGATTAGGCACATTTTATTCAAGTTTTATGCTAAAAACATGAAACCATGCTTTCGATGCTACTCTATGTATGCATGCGACTTTTAATAGCTTTTACTCGCAAATTGACTATTATTGACCTTTATTTCTCCTATTTCTTAAGATCAATATAGTTAATAACAGCCTAAAATATGTTCTAGTTTAGAGTTATAAACAGCCGCCCAGCCCCCCCCCCTCCCTTCTCTCTCTCTCTTGTTCCCAATTGATTCTTTCCCTAATTTGCTTGAAGTGTGTTGGCAATTCTCGAGCCTAATTTCTCGCGTTCGTGCGTCTCGAGTTTCAACTCTGCATTGCATCACGAACGTCAATTCTTGCAAAACAGCTTGTCAGCGTGAGCCTTGCTAAATATGTGTTAAGTGTACCAATTCCTTCATTTTAAGCGTTATAATTCACATCTAGCAATTTATTCCCATAATGCGTAAGCATTAGCATATTGCACCTTTTCCTCTTTATTTTAACCTCATTCGCATAAAATCTTAATTGATAACCATAAACAATGATATAAAATTATCTTGAATTCTGACTCTATTTGAGGGTCATTAGCTAGGAGCTGCATTGATCATGGACACGGTGTCGTCATTTTCCATTCTGCATTATTTTATTATGTGTCCAACTTCATGTTTTAAACTCTGCTGAACCTTATTTCGTTTTGAACCATCGAGATCTCGAATCATATTTTTTTTATATACTTTCGAACTATTAGCTGTGTTCCATGATTTTACGAGTTTTTCGTTTGAAATTGCATGTGATTATTAAATTGATTTTGTGGATTTTAAATGCATGCACCCGTAACACCCCATTAGAGTATTTTGGAAAGTCAGGTCGTTACAACTTGAATATTGTCCCAAAAGAGACCTTATCTTTTATGTGGTCCTAAAGGGGACCTTGTGATTTATAGCACATGTTAGTACCCGGGACAAACGTGGTCTGAGTATAGGTATCAAATTGAGGTGCTGATTAGGTTTTCAAGTAATCGGTGATATCATACTCACAGTTAGTAATAAATGAGAGTTGGTCGATTGGAGCTCTTTACCTACCAAAGTTATCTTTATAGTAACCTAGGTGCCTTATCATGGTTTTGAGAGTGCGTAGGCTATATCCCATAGTGAGAAGTGTTGTACAACCGTTTCACAACGAGAGTGTGAGTCCTGAGAGCTGCCAGGTTACTATGCTTGCTGAAAACATTCTCTCTTATATAGGTAGTCAGTTGCTCAAGAGGGTCAAAGGACTCCAGAGAGTATTTTAGTCTTTTGCATAGGCCATGAGACAACTCATAGGAGCATGGGCCTGAATACTCCTTTAATGTAAATGATTGATGAAATTTGATGGCTTATATTGTATTACTTGGTATACTCTACTGGTTGTATACATGTACCCCGAGCAGGAGAACCTTACTGAGTTTTGTAATGTATTTACTATTTTAAGATTTTCGGGATCCCTCTTAATTACTAATTAAATGAAATGCTTCCAATGAAATTTACTAGTTTTTCCACTTTAAAAGTTGTTCACTCTGTTTGCATTGTTTTACTCTAGATTTACATGCATGTGTAGTAAATTTTCTTATAATTGTCCTTTGGGAAATTTGGGTTTTTATAATGTGTTCTATTGAGACACGTATCTTATCCTAGCAGAGAGTTCCCACAACACGTGACGTTTGCACCATTCCTGATTGATGTTTAAAGCCGGTTAACCAAGGCATCCCTTGGTCAACAGGGTCATTGGGTTGATATGCCCATTTAACTTGACTTTAAGGATACTGACTTTGAAGGTAGTATTAACTCCTTTGATTCAGAACGAGTTATGTTCTTAAGGAGCCAAGATCAGTTGTGTCCCTAATAGAAAGGGTCAGTGGTGTTCCTTGATGAGATTGAGTTTAGGATCATTTATGATGCCTATCAAATGAACCCCGAAGACTCCTGAGTTATGAGCTTATGAGCTAATGTTGACTTTTGTATTTGACTTTGTATTGAGCTAGGGTTTCACTCTCTAAGCTATCCTGGTCACCTGACAGAGAACCATGACCAAAGCTAATTTCTGCTCAAAATTATGGTCCCGAGTGTTGGGTTGTAGATATTGATTATAATTTCTTGTTAAATGTGGAGATAACATATGCATTATGTACCTTAATTTAGGGGTCTTTATTGAATAATTCTCATTTCTCACCCTTATTACTTTTCCCCTCCAAGTAAAAACATATACATAGGTGGCTGAGCTGGTGGATGTTGTTGAAAGATCATAGGGCACGTTTTCCAAGTTATTTTATTTATATCATTTTTTATTCTGCATAAATTATTTCATTTACTGTTATTCCATTTCAGCAAATAAAATTTTATATTTTGAATTATCCTAGCCAGAAGGCTGATTTTACTAATTTACCCTTGGATATTAGTATCTATTTTTAATTTATGAAGAACGTGTTTTGAAATTTTTTTTTCTTACTTAGCTTAACAGTATCCATTCATGCATGCTAGTAAAGTTTCATTTAGCTTTATTTTAATTCATGATTTTACATTGTTTTCCTCTAGCTTTTTTTGTTCATTGGTCTTAGACACTATTGTCGTATGCTAAATATTTGATGTTATGCATGTGCCTTAAATAGATTAGAGACAATAGTTGTTATCTCGTTTAACTGTCGTAACTATTAAAGATGTTGGCATGTAGAATTGTTAGGTAATTATTGTATGTTATGATTTATCGAGCATGTAGTCTAAGATGTGGACCTATAGGTCGTTTACTTGGTTATTTTAGTAGTGTGGACTACAATGCCTAGGGATGACCCATACCCTTACTATATTTCTATTGTGCATTGTTGTGTTGAGGGATGATCAATACCCTTACTATATTGAGGGGATCCTTACTGCGTAATTTATACTCATCATTTTTTATAACATTTTCTTTAAGTAATGAGATGCATGTCGAGGTGGTATACTGAGAATGTTAGGGAGATCATGAGCACAATCTTGAGTCTATTTTATTTTTACATAATGTTTATGACTCATTTATTATTTTCCGCATTTTTTCATTAATCTTTGTTTTAGTTTTAAAGATAATTCATGACAAAACTATTTCCTATTATTTAATACACCTTGAAATATTTTCCTCAAATTGTGTACTTTCTTTTTTATTTAGACTTAGATTATTAATGATGGTTCCTCAAAAAAAAAAAAAAAAAAGATTATTAATGATGGTAATTACTTTTATTATTTAGTTGGAAAGTTCGCATCATTACAACTCTTTTTTATTATTTAATTACCTAAATATAAAATGTCACCCATTAACAATACATAATAGAATGTGAGATTTGAATTTGATCTCGTGATTATTAGTACATCAAGATGTAATTGAGGTACTGCTCTTGTTGGTAGATATCTAACTTCTTGATGGTTGATATATATATACTAGTTAAGTTATATTTGGGAGTCGAATTTCATTAAATTGTTTTCTATTAAGTTTATAGTTTTTTAATGAATGGTTAAATTTGTATAACTAATGGAAGTTAAGAATCAAAAAAGAAAAAAAAAGTTATCTTTGGTTAGTTTTTTTTAGGATATTTAGTTTTACTATAAATGTAGCGTCCCGGGTTTTCGATACAGTTCTCCAGGTATGGTTTTCAGTTGTTTCGATTTGTTCGTTGGGTTGTTATTGCAGTTTTAGCCCTTGGGGGTATTTGAGTAAATTCAACATAGGGCAAGTTTTTTAAAGTAATCAGTTGTTGGGTTATATTTGTGTTTTAGGACATTCGGAGCTAGTTTGGTAATTTGGATTGAAGGCTAGTTCTGCAGTTTGAGGGTTAATGCCCAGTGGTCAAAATGAGGTTTTAGTTTTACAATTGTTCTCATTCATTTCCTCATCGATTCCATCAAGAGAGAACCCATGCACGCTCCCGTCTCCTTCATCTCCTTCCCTGCTGTCCTTACCGTCTGCACCACCGACAGAACTGCTCGATCGCTAGCAGCAGCCCTACGCACGAGACAGAGCCACACGCAGCCGTAGCCCACCGATCCCCACGCGCAGACCCACCGCAGACGCACGCCCTTGCCATCTGATTGCCCGCGCTCGCCTGTACTGATCCGCCGAGCCACACACATGCAGCCACGCGTGCCCTGCTATGATCCCGCAGCACTACCTCACTGACCCGCGTCCACGCCCCGAGCAGCCCGCCTTCGCCAGTCCGCACGCCCCAGCACAGCCCACTTTCGCCAGCCTGCACGCTAGCATAGCCCCGCGCACGATCTCGAGCAGCAGTAGCTTGTCGGTGTCGTCTAACTGCGGCATCGTGCCTCGTTCCTTGCTGCCTCGTTTGGTTTTGGATAATTCCTAATCCTTCGTGTTTCTGTTGGATTAGTTGATTAGGCATTTATTAATTATTTATTATTTATTCATAGGTTATGTTTAGCTCGTTCGTGTTGGTTGTCTGCAGCTCAAGAAGCAATAATATTTTGTTCTATATTATTTTCAGGTAAGGATTTCTTGTCGTGGGTTGTATGGACCCTGCGTAAACATTCATTGATAGTATTATATGCCAGCTTGTTTTACTGTACTATGAGTATGTGTTAGCTGATAGGATTTATGTGGTGATCTAACTCTACTGTTAGCATGTGTTTGATTTTGTGCATTATGTTATTAGTACCATGCTAGGGTTGTATGTCTTTGATACTGAGCATGTTGGTGATCTGTTAGGAATCGAGCTTGTTGAACTCTTAGGATGTTTTACAGTTAGGTTGTCATCATCTAGAGGCTGAGAGTGGACACAAAGTATGTTGTCCCGACAGGTCGGGACTAGTGAGGATCGATTTCCGCCCTCAACAGTCAGGTTGTGGTGTAGCACACCACCTCGGCGAAGCCTAGTTTGTAGCCTGCTAGAGCGGGATCCTTTCCTTAGTGTAAGCCTATCTTGAGACAATCTTTAGCTTCAGGCGTAGGTGTGAACAGGCTGCCAAAGTTAGATGCCGAGGGCCTCCCACCAGCTGTGGATCAGTGGACACCATTCCGTTTAGTTAGGCATGTGGACCTGGGCCGATGTGATTTGTGCAGGCCTACAGTTACCCCAGTTTGTAGCAGCATGAGGTGTGCGTGCACACGTATTAGATGCTGAGAGGACGGCTCCCTCGGGCTAATGTGGTCAGTACACCCTTCCGTTCAGTTTAGAGCCAGACACTGTGTACTCTCCCAAGTGTCCAGGATTAGCATAGCGGACTGATCACTAGCTGAGAGTTAGAGACTCTCGAGGTTGGGATTTATGTTGATATATCATTCTGAGATCTGTTGGTTGACTATATTGCATGTATGTTTGGATGCTAGATAATGTGATGTATGCGTACTGTACCCCAGTTGGGGATTCTTACTGAGTACCTTTGTACTCTCCCTTATTTCTGTGGTTTTTCACCAGGTAACTTGGGACAGCACCGAGACGGCTAGCGGAGGAGCTGATCGATCATGGGAATCCGCTGTTTAGTCTTTTCTTACTTCATTTATTATTTATTGTTTCAGCATGTTGGTTAGGGACCGAGTCCTTACTATTTCATAGTTTGAACGATTTTTAACAATCTCTGGCCAGAGGTTCATTGACTGTTTTACACTGTTGATGGAACTGTTTACGATTTGATATAAAGAGTTTTGTTTTCAACTCTTTCTGTTATAACTATATTTAATTCATGCATGCTGGGTAAGAACTGGGTCTATGGCTGTTTTAGAAGTCGGGTTCTTACAATAAACAACTTTGAGTTATGGTGTAATTTTGAAGACTTCTCTTCTTTAGTTTTTTGTTCTTTTAGGCTACATCAATTAATTTGATGCCTAAACGTGTTTAGTCTCAGGGTGGCATGTATCTTCGATCGAAAAGTCCTATGTTCTAATCCTTCCCCAAATATTGTTATAAAAATGTTTATAGTAGATGAGTTCAATGTCAATGGTCAATGAATGCGAGATTAAATTGACTTATTGGATAAAAATATATGAAGAGTCAATGTTTAAATTTATTAAGCATTGACATGGTTGTTTCACACGTTCTCAACTAGGTATGACCAATTTATGAATTGAGACAAGTGATATTAACTCAATTGTTGGTTTGATTTATAGTTTATAAAATTCATATCATTGATAATTGTGTTTTACCAAACCTACTCTCATTTAATTCAACTTTTTCGATTTTGAGTTAAGGCTAAGAATTGTGTTCTTGAGTTTAATGGGCAATTTTGGTATTTTTCCATCCATCACTTCAATCAAAATCGCCTCCAATACTTCAAAAAAAACAAAAAATAATTTAAAATAATTTTAGATTTTCTCAAATTCTGGTCTCATCTTCTTGCCAAATATCATTATTATTAAGAAAATGATTTTGGAAATGTCAAAAGTGATCATCTAAGTATACCCTACAAAAAGTATAATAAATTAAATGATTTGGATCTAGAGAGAGAGGCTCTCACCTCTCTCTACTTTCCCGATGAAGGGTTTAGGAGGCTTGGCCTCACGTTAGGGAGGGTAATTCTCAGATTTATGAGGCTTTTGTCCTCAGGTTGGGAAGGCTTTGGCCTTCAGGATACTGTTTTAGATTTTTCTGGTTTTTTTGTGCAGTGACGTGGGTTGTCTCATAATGAAATTTTCATTTTCCTTGAGTTTCGAAGACCGTCGACGTCTCTGTGGTCTTTGCGACTTTGCCCCAAAAAATCGAAACCTCCACGAGTGTGCCTCTGTTGTAGCATGTCTGAGAATCCCCCCATGCTTTACTAGAAATGAGGTCAACGGCCGGCTGGAGAGGAGGTGGATATCAAGAAGCTTATGTGAAGGAAGGAGAATGAGGTCGATCAGCAAGCAACGATGGTCATTTAAAGGAGGAGGCGGAGCTCAGGTAAGAGGAGCTCGGGGAATAAAGCTCCTTCCCTTTGATAGAGGAAAACCAAACGATGAAGAAGAAGAGGGAGCGGAAGAAGCAAGAAGGTGGAAGAGATTGATTTGCACAAAGAAGAAGAAGATGGGGGTTGGTTCGTTGGTCTCCGGAAAAGCCTCCGGTGAAGGGAAAAACAAAGAGAAAGGTGGGTTGTTTCAAGTGATGTGGACATATGTCACTGTTCAATTGCCAGGTGCGCGGCTCAAGAGGCTGCGATGTGCTTTTCATGCAGAGGTAAGAGAAAGTGATAGGTGGAACAGCTGGCAGGTCGGGTGGGGCCCAATTTCGACCCATGATACTTGTCCAACTGATCTGGGTCGGGTCGGGCGTGATTCAACCTTTTTCTGAACCCGGTTCAGATTATAACCCGACTGGGTGACCTGCAAACCGGCCCAAAAATTTGGTTCGAAGCTGCTTCTCAGACTGGTTTCTCCCCATTTTTATTTATGCGCAAGGATGGCACGTGGGTCTCATCTTCAACCTTTCGATGGTCTTCCATTTTAATTAGGTGTATGTGTAATCTCTTTATGTTTTCTTTTATGTTTTACTGTTTTAGTTTTAGACTTGTCCTTGTTCGATTGTGTTTTGAATTAGTGGATAAAGGTGGTTCGGCTAGATTACTCATAGGGTCTTGCCGGGGAATAGGGTGGTTATCTCTTGGATCGTCTCTTTCCTCTTCAGCTTTGGTGGGGTCATGCTTTTCAGTCATTTGGATTATTCCCCAAAGCTATTCAAAAGTCAACCAGTGGGTTATTGACGATGGTTGGTCTTCATCGGTGGGTTTATTTGAAGTTCACAAGCGATGAGGCCGTTTCTGGCTCCAATGGGAAACTCTTGCGGCCCCTCCTTTCATTTGTTGTTTGGGTGTTTGTTATTTTCATGTTATCTTGTAGATTGGAAAGGTTTAGATGTTTAAGGGGTTGGTCCCTGTTTTGGTGGAACTATTATAATGGAGGCGTGCCTCAGTATTGCTTGAAATGAATTATTTGGTTTTTCTGAAAAAAAAAAAAAAAAAAAGTGATGAATTTTATTTGATTTTGATTAAAATCTTGTGTAATTTTTTCTGCTCTATTTTCTCAAATTTAAGTTTAATTGGTGAGTGATCCGTCCAATTTAGAATAGCAGTTTGCTTTCTTTTCTTTTTTTTTTTTCTAAATTTCTTTAGACTCAAATTTATCTATTTTGTAAGGTTTTATAACACAAGCCTTGTAAATTCTCAAAAACAAAAAACACAAGCCTTTTTTGTTTTTTTTTTTTTTTTTTTTGAGTCAAAAGAATGTTCAAGGTGAAACAAGTAATTTCGTACGAGCAGGGTCATGGAAATTCAAATAGTCAAGCACGAAATCGGCAAAATTTTGGGAGAAATATTTAAGGCCATTAATGCTGATTTTCTTTCTTTTTTTTTTTTTTTTTTTTTTTGGAGATCCTTTTAATGCTGATTTTAATGAAAAGTAATTGGAGTATTCATTTTATTAAATAGTAAATCAATAATTAATGTCGACATTTTTTTTCTTGGAGCTAGAAGTTAATGGGGGTACAAAAAAAGAATATAGGATTATTATTCTCAAATAATAACTCATTATTGGCTGAATCAGATTTGCAAAGGGCTGATTTTGAGGAGGAGATTTTTGGTTATATTAATATCAATGAATGAAAGCTCAATTAGAGATACCTACGCGGCGGGGATGAGATAGACTTTACATCCCTACCACTATTTCTATTCTCCATCTTGCAAAATTCACCATATTTTTTTGCAGGGATTGAGAAGGAGATTTTCTGCAGGGAACTTGCGGGGATCGGATTTTCCGTCAGAAATTTTTCACTATTTGTTTATTTATTTTTAATATAATTTTCAATTGTTTTATTTTAATATTTAAAAATATTAATTTGTTCTTTAATTTTAAATAAGTAGGCCAATAGGATGAGTGAAAAAATGTATAAAAAGTTACTGTATTGTTGTTTAAAAAAAGTTACTATTATTGTATTGATATTAAAAAAAGTTACTGTATTGTGTTTTTAAAACAACAGCTACTGTATTGTTATTAAAAGGTAATTGTATTAGTTTTTTTTTCTAACATCAATATATCTAATAAATTTGTCAAAATATACCCGCTCAAAATTTTTTAAACAAACATGTATAATTGAAGCAACATTGATAAATTTTAATGAAAAAAAAAATAAAAAAAAAATTCTTTAGAAAATGAATATCGGGGCAGGGCGGGAGAAATGGGGATGGGGATCATATTTCCATCCCCAGTTAGTCATAGGAGAAAAATATTCTCCCGTTCACTCTTCCATTCTCCATAAAATTGGAAATTCACTGCTCCATTTGAGGTGGGTTCCCATAGAGCCTTGACCCTACGGTTTAAATGAACATATCTAAGCTCAATTCAAAGAAGGTAGTTCCGGTTCTCCAAACTTTTGAGAGGTGGGCCACATTAATAACAGACTGTTTCTTTTCAAATCCCAGATGTCCAAGTCCGGACGGTAAATTCTAATTTTTATGTTAAAAAAATAAAGAAAAAGTTGAGTCAGGTATAGCATTTTTTACAAAAAAAAAAAAAAAATACAGTTTTTATATGTACAGAGGAAATTTCTGTCCTCTATCAAAAAGAAAAGGAAGGTGACAAGTTAATTGAACATGTGTTATACTTTGAATTCAATGGTGGTCGTGAAGAAAACAAAATGAAGAGAAAAGTTCTTGGATGAGTTAGAATCTGTAATCTCATGACCACTTCCGTATTGGCGTACCATGAAATTTGAGGTTGCCAACCATCATAAATAATTTAAGTTGGGATGTTCGAGAGATGGATAACTCTTAGGCATTACATAATATCATGAAAGTGTTTGCACTTTCTTTATCTCTATGGGTTTTATTTAGTAATAATAAGTATGGTACTATGGAGTTGCGATTAGTTAAATTCAATTTCTTTTTTGTTCTCGTCATTTGTGAAGAGAGTTCATTGATAAAGATCATCATATCATAGGATTCATCAGATCTTACCTTCGAAGTTGTCTCCACTCTTCTACGGTCTTGGAGTTTGCTTCTTTCTCTTTGGTGTTTACAAGTACGTCAATATACTCTATATCATTTGGTTTAATCACCAAAAGTTCATCAAAACTCAATTGTTGTAGTGTTAAAATTATTGAGATTGCTCTTTATGTTGGAATCTTTCATTTTCATATGTATCAAGGTCCGTTCACAGGGCATTGTTAATCCTTTGACAACTTGTATGATATTTAGCTCTCCTCGTTATGAACGATTTCGGTCCAAGTTGTAGACCAAAATCAAAGTAGTATCAAGATTTTTTGTTGGTTGCTCCACATTTTTCTCGGGGTGGTTTTGTATGTCTTTTTTTATTATTATTATTATTAATGAATGATTTTTAATTTCAAAAAAACAAAACAAAACAAGGTGAAACAAGTAATTTGGAGGTCATTTGGATATCAAGTGATCAAAAAATGAAGGTCAATGGACCAAACTACTCCTATTGAGAACCATTATAGAGTGTCGTCAAGAAAACTTAAGGGAACTAAGAGCGATGAGTTTAATTCATGATGACCACCTATCTAAAAATTAATTTTCTATCGATTTTTTTTATATCCAAATGTTGTAGGATCAAACGGTATATCATGTGACATTAATCGAGGTGTTAGCAAGTTAATTCGAACAGTCATGAATATTAAAAAAAAAAAAAAAAAAAAAAAAAAAAAATCCTCTCGGGTGCCTCTAAAGAGCAACACCATGCTTAGGTCAACTCTGAAGGGAAATTGTTCCTATTCATGCACGAAAGTAGCGTGGCACCATCCTATGAGTAGGGGTGATAGTCCGTTCGATTTTCACAATTTTGAGTCAAACTGAAAATTGAATCGAACTTAACATTTTTGTTAAACTGGAAACCAAAACAATATCGAATAAAAGAAAAATCATCGGTTCAGTTTGTAGTTGATTTGGTTTCGGTTTTAGGCATTTTATTGAAAGAAAAAAAGTCCAACTCCACCTGAAAAAGATGAAAAGTAATTGTTTTGATTTCGATCAACATCATCTTTGAGGCATTATCTCTGATTTTTATACAACAATAATTTTGTTTCGATCTTTAATTTTAAATTTAGACTTGAAACGACCGTATTTGAATTTTGATTCCAACAAGAATTTCTTTGTGATTAGTAATTCCATTGATCAAAGCTTTTTTAGTTGTTTTAAGGCAGAAGATTAGAGATATGATCATTTCGCCACTTTTTTAAAAAAATAAATTATTTCGTCACTTTGTTCTTTGATAAAGTGGATATGATTTTTTGTTTTTCATCCTTTTTATTAGCTATTTTCAATATCTCACTCCATGGATGAGTTTTCAAGGGAGATTTTGGAGATTTATAGAGCTTCACTTAAGATTTCAAAGAATGTCGAACTAACCTCGTCAAAACTCTTGAGGTAGACTTTCTATGTACTTTGGGGGTAATCCTTGGTGTTTGTAACGATTATATTTTTTAAATTTCAATTTGATCAACTACACTTCTAAAGTGTGAAAAATGGTGCAATCAATCATTTAAGTTAAATTTTAGTATCGAGAAGAAAGGTAAAATTATCATCTAAAAAAAGTGTAATGCCCCGAAATTTTCAATCTTGTAATTTATGTTTATTTCTAGGTTTCCTTTCTTAGTTGGGTGTTGGAAGTCCTTGTCTAAAAGAGATTTAATTAAAAAGAACCCACTATGGGTAGTTTTGTAATTTGAAATAGTTTTCTTAATTTAATTAGATTTTTAAGTTAACCCTTAAATAGAACTTTAAATCTGCACTAAATGATAAGTAAATTAATATCGTTCTCCTCAGGGACTGTGATTTTACCAAAAGTTTAAGTTTAGAATCAAGTGCGGAAAACAGACAATTGGAGTTGTGGTTGAGTTTCTTTGTGATTAAGCAAAGGGAAATTGGAATGCATAAAAAGTTAATTAAATAGAAAGACTCGACTAAGGTACTCATGGGATGCATTCACCTGCTCTAGGGAAAATTATGCGGTAAGGACTAACTACCATACTTCGCTATTTGAACTGCTACTTCCGCTTTCATTCACACTAAAACTAACTCTCGTTGCAAGTTAGTGTAGAAATGGACTCAATGCGTCGCATGCAGTAGTAAAATGTTTATTCTTAAACTCTTTTCAAACCTACCAAACATACCAAACATGCAAATAGCCTTAGATCATCTCTTCTTCCGATTCAACAATCTATTGATTCTTGTGGATGGCTAGTCAACACTCATTATTAAATTTCATGTTTTAGTTAAACCTCCTTAATTGTGTAAGCTATCCCATTTTTCCTAAGCGCCGTTGATAACTCTAAAGTAGTGAGAGTTAAAGTAGCTTAAATTAAGAGATTTAATTAAGAAAATGTTGAATTCAAATCATAAAGCATAAAATTTCGCTGGATTTAACATATTAAGCAAAATAGTGAACAAAAGCCTGGAAGATAAAAGTTGAAGCAAAAATGTAGCGAAATATGTTTGTTGTCAAACGAATTTGATGCTTGTGTCTTGCCGCAGGTACCTTCAGAATTCAGCGAAAGCAGCTGGAAATTACCGTCTCGCCTAAGCAAAGACCAACCTCTTTGTCGCAGCGAAGACCAAACTCTTCGGACCACATGAAGAAACCAACTGAAGTTTGCCGCTACAACAACCTCGTTTTGACTGATCAAGATAATATCTAACCCAAGGACGCGTGGCAAAGATCCGTGACCCCAAAACTCCTCTCCGTCGTCGTAGAGTCAACTCTGCAGCATCCAGAAAATAGGCAGCAAAGCCAGCAAAT
>JBBMKA010000022.1:5665496-5680093 GCA_037833695.1 Sechiopsis laciniata | reverse complement strand
TTTTTTAAGTATTAGAGCATTTATATTTAACTAGCAAATTAAAAGATTTGAATATATATTATTTACTTTTAATTTTTAAGTAAATTAAGATGTAATTTTAGTTTATGTTAAGAAAGATGTTATCTAAAGACTTAAAAAAATATTTTAAAGAATTTTACGGAATAAAAAGTGAAAAACAATAAAGAAATTAAATAAAATTAAAAGAAATTTATACATACATAATAACATTATAGCTAAAAATATATATATTTTTAAATTAATATTAAGTTTATGTTGAAAAGTACCATCCTTATATAGTATATTTTTTATGGTCCAATCTTTAACTTAACCTAACTAATCCAACTAACTAGAAAGTAGCCCTAATTAATTACTAAATCAAGACAAGCTGGTTCATTATTACTAAAAATCGTTTTTCTTCACCAGCCCAGCCTATATATTATCGAGTTAGATTGAATTAGATTAGTTCATTAGATTGTTACCATTATCGAATTTCAATTTTTCCATAGTTTTGAACCTAATCGCTTCGATTGAGTTTCTAGCTTTACTCTAATTGATTTTGTGCTTCTTTGAAACACACGAGCTCCGTTTCGTTTTTTATGTTTCTTACTATTTTTTTTATTTGAGAAAATGTTTCTTTCTATTTATTCCTTATAAATTATTGGTTTTTACAAAAAACCTAAGCCCTTCTAATTTTTAGATTGTTTAAAAGGCCAATTTTTGTGTATGCATATTTTTGTTAGCTTTAGAGCATTTAAATTGAATTCATTTGGTAGCAAATTAAAAATCTAGCGATAAATTAATTCTAATAGAAAAGAAATACGAAGTGCTGCAAAGCTTCTAACTAAAATTTCTAATGTTAAAAAAAAATAGTTTTGATGATTTGATTATATATAAACATTTAAATAAATTTCCAAACATATTTGATAAGGTTAGATATGCTACTTATATTTTTATTTGTTAAAAAATGATATATAATAATTGTAATATTGCCGCATTAATCATGAATTTAAATTAATTATGTTGAGATTGATATTCAAGCAAACAAAATATGGGTGAAAAAATGATATAAAAAAAATGATATAAGGAATATTAACAATATTTTTCATTACAAAATAGATATTAAAATAAACATGTTGACAGATGAAATGATTATTTTGATTAAGGTTCAATACTAAAAATGTCAAATTAGTTCAATACAAACTTTCAACTCTTATGAAACAAAAGAGTAGGAATTAAGTTTTATTTATTTATTTATTTATTTTTTTAATTCATGGAAGATGAAAATAGTCATTTATTCTAACATGTTTGATCTAAATACTCAATAAAAGTGCTCTATTTTTTTCCTTTTGAAAATAGAAAAAAAAAGAAAGAAATGAATCTAATTTGTGATTATGAAATTTATTTTGAAAAAGTAAAAAGATTAATTTATAAATCAAAACATGAACAAAATAGAAATTCTTGTAATATTCAATATTAATTATAAGATCAACCAAATGACTTTATAAATTAAAATAAATATAAATGTATCAAAAATCAAATTATTTTTAAAAATATTAAAGTAAAAAAACTTGCAATTCCAAACACGATTTATCGTAATCTATAATACTATTTATCATAATTATAATAGCTTACACTTTAAATACTATTTAAAATACTTTTAAAAATAGTTGCAAAACATATTTTAGGGATTAAAAATGTAATTGTTGAATAAAAGAAAAAGATAAAAATGGGTAGGCGCCCATTTAGAAGAAAGGCCCAAACCAAAGAAAAAGAAGCAGGCCTCCCATGGCGGCCACGTTCCAAATTAATCCTCTCCATTTTCAAGTAACCAAAACCTTTGGTTTCATGAAAACTGCTTGCTTGCTTTCTCTTCCAATTCCCAACCCACAAAAATTCTGCCGACTCTTTCTTCTTTCTAAAACCCAATTCTTCTCTCACATCATCATCATCATCAATTCCAATAAATATTTTATGAATTTAGACCCTTATTCACTCTTCATCATCTTCTTCTCAACTCTTTCCTTTTCCCTTATTCTTCCTCCATTATTGCCCTCTTGCACTTTTTTCTTGTGGGGTTGTCTTTTTCTTTGAGAATCTCGCCTTCGATCATCGGTCGGTTGACATTTTTTTCCTCTCGCAATTTTTAGGCAACTATTCCGCCATTGTTGTTTATTTGATTGATTTTGAATGATTTTTCAATTCCTTGTTCTTGTTTGTATCTTTGATTTGTTGATTGGTCGATTGATTGATTTTGCACTGCCTACTGCAAATGCTGGAATTCTATTTGATTGATTGATTTAGTAGAAATGGATCTTTGGGATGAAATTAGATTGACAGTTTAAGATCTTTGATGACTGACTGCTAAACTGAGTATGGTGCACTCTTGATCAAGAGATCAAAGGGGCTAATCAATTGGAAGTCTCTGGAAGTTGAACTGTTTAATGGTGGATCCTTTTATGATGATTTTAGAGATGTTTGCTTTGTTTTGTTTCAAATAATTGCATTGAAGTTGAAGCAAATCCTTCTCTTATTTGCAGCAATTAATATTAGTTGCAGTTTAATGAAAAAGGGGCTTGCTGCATCTGTTTTATTTAGTTCAATGGGCTAACCATTTTAAAATTCTCACTGATTTATGCTAGGACTGGAGCTTTTGGTCAGTTTTAGTCATCTGAAACTCATTTACAACAAATCGGATTGTAACTCACTTGAGAAGTGAACTTGAGCCTAACTCAATTGGTTAAGGCAATATTCTCCAACAAAAGGTCAAATGTTCGAATTTCCCATAAATGAAAAAACTAGAAAATGTACTTAGAAAACTGATGCTCTCTCTTGTTCATGTATGTGCGTTGTCATTCTTTTGGTTTTTTCTTGATTATGTCAGTATATGGTGCCTGAAAACTTATGAATCTCGTAGGAGTTTGCTCTTGTGGAATCATTTTATTTACTTGTTTTTTTGAAATTTCATTTGAAATTGATTTGATATTTGTGAAATTATATAGATATATATGGACTGAGCTAAACCTTTCATGGGAGGCGTGGAGGATGAAGAACCAGCCTTGAAACGCATGAAAGTAGCCTCCACACAATTTAGGGCTCTTTCGAACGGTTCGTCCATTGTAGAGGGTTCTTCTTCTAGGGACTTGATGGCTCGACCCCTACCATCAGAAGGAGATAATGGCAAGGTCATTGGTTCGAGTGGAGTTATTAGAAGAGATGAGTTTGTGAGAATAATTGCACATGCATTGTATTCTCTTGGTTACAAGAAGAGCAGTGCTCATCTTGAGGAAGAGTCTGGAATACCCTTGCATTCTTCTGCTGCAAATATATTTATGCAGCACATTCTTGAAGGAAATTGGGATGAAAGCATTATTACCTTACGTAAATTTGGTCTATCGAATGAAAGCATGGTTAAATCTGCCTCTTTTTTGATACTAAAGCAGAAATATATGGAGCTTTTGCAAAATGATAAGGTCATGGAAGCTTTGAATACATTGAGAAGTGAGATTGCTCCCCTTTCTATTAACAACAGTAGAATACGAGAGCTTTCATCCTTCATCATCTCTCCTTCACTGAGTGGTTTAAATGGATCCCCCCGTGAAGAGAATTCGAAAGCCAGGTCTCGGGCAAAATTGCTTGAGGAATTGCAGAAGCTTCTTCCACCGGCAATTATGGTACCTGAAAATAGGTTGGAACATTTAGTCGAACAGGCTCTTTTGGTGCAACGAGATTCTTGTGTCTTTCACAACGCTTCAGATCAAGAAATGTCATTGTATATGGATCATGATTGTGGGAAAAATAAGATACCTTGTCAAACTTTGCAGGTGAGAATTATTTGTTTTTACTTAAAGCAAAAATGTTGAAAAAAGCTTGTAATCTTAATTGTTAAGAGGCTCTAAGTAATCTTCTTCTTTGTTTTGGTAAGTGGTTCTAAATATCACCACCTGGCAATATCATGAAGGAAGCTATGAAAGTTTCAAGTTAAGAAGAGAAAATGAGTTGCGACTTGGGAAGCCTATCGTTGAATTTGATTAGATATTAAAATAACTATTTATTTCAGAAGTAAAATTCTTAAATTTACTACAAATGTATTCGTGTTTTTGTTCTCTTTGGCTTAATATAATATTTTTTCCTTTTTTTCATACAGGTATTGCAAGCACATAGTGATGAAATTTGGTTTTTGCAATTTTCTCATAATGGAAAGTACTTAGCTTCATCATCTAGTGATCTATCTGCAATCATATGGGAGGTATAATCTCTATGATCAATACATTATCTTTATCCTGGTTTAAGTGATCTATGTCCATTTGGAATGTAGTAATTATTTATGTGCTTTTTGATGGTCTTGCACTTAGAGTAAAACCTTGTATGATTATTTGAGGGCCATTCGAGAAATATATAGGTATTTTATTTTATAATATTCATTAGTATATGGGTCATTTAACACACACCTTAGTAATCTCACTTGTCAACGAGTTGCCACAGTTTTTTTATTACTGAGTTTTGTAGGATTTTAATCTCTTAATTAGGTGGCTAATATAGGATTTGAACTCATACCCTTAGAATTTATTTATTATTTTACTTGCTTTGATGGCCACTCAGTCAACCCACTGTGTCCAGGAGATAACTCCATTAATTCGTTAATGAAGGCTATATGAGAAGACAAGAACCCATCTTTTCATTGAAGTTGATGGTTCTATGGCCGTTTCTTCGTTAGGCAGCGAACCTGCTTCCCTCTTCTTTAGAAATGTATATAGAGACTACGAAGTTTGGAAAGTAATTTACTTTCCCTTCCTAACAATTTAGTTAACAGAACCAGTTCTACAAGAGAGTTAGATATATCTTATACTAGAGAGTTAAATATGTTCTAATTGGGTTTACATCCATTCTTGACTATATAACTTACCATATCTATAACCCCTCAAAACATTGAATCATCTGCATGGCTTGCAACTAAGTGACTATAACCCATTACATCAGAAGTGATCTGTAATTGTTCGTTTCAACAAATACCTTGATGCTTCAGTTCTTCATTCTATGCAATTATTCGCTATTGACTTGTGTGTGGCTTAAAGCTATGCAGTTGTTTTGTTGTGGTCTCTGGATTTTCCTTTTGCAAGGTGTTGGTACTTTTTGGAAGTTTCTTTTTGGATTAGATTAGTCAAGTATTTAGCTTTTAGAACTAAATATCAGTTCAATTCTGTACCAAAATTTTGAGTGCTCTCTCGTTTTTCCTTTCGATCACTTTCATCTTGCTTTTGCTATATTAATCAAGTGGTAGTTTAGCGGTATTTAGCCCAATTCTCGTGCGTTCAAATATCATCGAGTACCCTGTGTGTCAATGCCATGCCACTATTGTTATCTGCTTGGTCTTATTTTATCTTTGTACGCACTTGTTTGTTCTGTAGGTTAGCTCAAATGGTAAGGTGTCACTAAAGCATAAACTATCCGGCCACCAGAAACCTGTTTCATTGGTTTCATGGAGCCCCGACGATAGTCAGCTGCTATCCTGTGGAGTGGACGAGGCTATTAGGCGGTGGGATGTTTCTTCCGGCAAATGCCTCCATGTTTACAAAAAGGCTGACCTTGGGTTGGTTTCTTGTGGATGGTTTCCTGATGGGAAGTCTATACTTGCTGGTATTAATGACAAGAGTATCTGCATTTGGGATTTAGATGGTAAAGAGTTGAATTCTTGGAAAGGGCAGCGAATTTTGAAGATATCGGATTTAGAAATAACGGATGATGGGAAGAAGATTATTACTATATGCAAAGAAACTGCAATTTTGCTTCACGATAGGGAGGCAAAAATTGATAGATGGATTGAAGAAGATCAAGTAATAACTTCTTTTCGGTTGTCCAAAGATAATAAATACTTGCTGGTTAATCTTCTAAATCAAGAAATCCATCTATGGAGTTTAGTAGGTGAACCCAATCTTGTATCTAAGTATAAAGGTCATAAACGCACTCGGTTTGTTATTCGGTCCTGTTTTGGAGGATTCGAGGAAGCTTTTATTGCAAGTGGTAGTGAGGACTCACAGGTATGCAACTCCTTTTTTCTTTTGAACATCTCGAGAACTTCCTTTCTATTTGTGCCTAGTTTTGTGTTTTTTCTTTTTTATCTTCAATGTTATATTTGGATATGAGCATGATACCAGCAAGGCGAGTCAGTGTCGGATACCTACACGACACCTTGGGCTGGGGGAAACTTTGATGCTTTATTGGGAGTGGACAATATGTCAATGATATAGGATTTCAAGGGATCGATGGATGGTTTTGGTGACTTGGTTAAAATGAGAACACTAATCTTCATCAGGATCTTGAGCTTCTTCTTTCTACAAACTGTATAAATATTAAATACCCTTTTTTATGCTTTGATTGATGGTTCTTCCTTGCTGTTGGTAGGTATATATATGGCACAGGGCATCTGGGGAGCTTATAGAAACGTTGCACGGTCACTCTGGTTCGGTTAATTGCGTGAGCTGGAATCCTACAAACCCACACATGATTGCATCGGCCAGCGACGACCATACGATCAGGATATGGGGCTTAAAGGGACTAAACGTAAAACACAAGAATGCATACAGCAATGGCATTGTCCACTATTGCAACGGTGGAACTTAACAAGAAGACTTGACTGCTATCCCTGGTTCTTATTCTTTTCTTCCCTTCTCTGGCTCCTGTAAATGCTTACTACAATCACTCTTCTAAGTCCAGATTCATGTTAAATGTGAATTATGCAGTTTATTTCTAAAATGAATAAGTTAATTTCAATCGTACTCGTTTCACTTTATTTTGTTTACTTCATGCATAACTGATTTGAGGTGCTTAGGCACATCTAGAATACTATTTATTTTGTTTCATAGGATTGCTTGTTGGGTCCAAAATGGTGGAGTTATAATTCAATGCTTTGGCAGTAGGATCTGTTAATAGGTTTCTTGAGATTAGTCGTGGTGCTTATAAGTTGACTTTGACACTTATGCATATAAAAAAATATTTAAAAAATTCATTACTGTTGGGTTGAGAAATGAAATATGGTTCATGTACTTGGGTTAAACCCAAACTGTCGTTATATGGTCAAACAATTTGTCTTGTGAGAATATTTAAAGTGTGTATAAGCTTGTTCCGGCAGTCACACAAATATATATATATATATATAAAATTTAACTTGTACTTGATATTCTTGTTGTGCCTTTGATATTATCCAAGATATTATTTATTTGGTAGCTTTTCTTTTTTTTCTCTTTTCCCTGTCTCTGTCCATTAATGGTATCTGAAAGGAATATTATCCAACATATTCATGGAGATATTTGACTGTTTTTATCTTCCTTTATGGGGTGCTGTTTAATTTTTCACATCTACAATGCCTAGATTGCTCTTCACTTTCCTCTATACTTCCCTTGGATTTTGATTTTATTTTTTAATCGAGGTATTCAAGAATGTACCTCGACCTTGTATAGTACTCGGGGTCTACACGAATAATTTAGGAGGAGAGAAAAAAAATCAATTAAAAAGTATAGTAAAATATTCCAAATCTTTAGGCTGAAGTCACTCCTTAGATAGTTGGATTTGGAATATAAATTTGCTGTTCTTATGTCACTGGAATGCTGTATTGACTTGCATCACAAAATTTAGTGAATATAATTTCATCTAGAATGGTTGACTTCATTGCCGGCTTCTAATTGCACGTGCTTGAGTTTTAAGCCTTCTTTTGAATGATGCTGCTGTCCAAATTCATTACGTATTTATAAAGATGAGGAATCAGTTTATGCTTCATCTCGTCTTCTAAGGGCATTTAATTGCTTTAAACATCATCTGAATAGTTAGATGCACATGGAAAGCTCAATAAATTATACGTTTAATATTTCATTTTGGTATCTGTACTTCAAAAAAAGCTTTAAATGGTTTTTCTAGTTTGGTAGTTTGTTAGAATTTTAACAAGTCTATACAATGATCCTACTATTTTATTTAAGTTAATTAAGAGGGGATCACTTTTAAATATCGTTTATTAAAAAAGAAAAAAAAAATATATATATAATCTTCTCTTGTAGCAATAAAACTTGCAAAATTTTAACTAAGTATGCTTATATACATTCTTGGTTTTTTAACTACAATGTTGAAGGGGTATACAATTCCAACATGTGACTTTTCCAAAATAAAACCATATTTCTACTTATTTTTTTTTAAATTTGAGAAAAACAAAAAATATATTATACATTAAAAAAAATTTAATGTAGGGAATTTACAATGAATGGTCTAGTTTAACAAAATAATTACAAATCTAGTCAAATTTGAAAATATTTGTAAATTTAGTCAAATATACGGTATCCTAATACTCATCATACACTATTATTTAGGATATTAATATAGTATTTTATATTATTAATACATTATTATGTATTATTAATACACTATTATATGTTATTAGTACAATATTTTGTATTAATGCAATATTATGTATTAATTATATCGTATAATTATTGCTAAATTTTTTTTTATTTTTGTCTTGTTTTGTAAATATTTTTCCAATTTAACCTATTCCTAAAAATAACCTTAATATATATCTTGGTTTTTCTATTTTTTTGAAACGAATATATATCTTCCTAAAAACCATACAATAATGATCAAAATCCGGAGCCTATTTAAGTATGCTTTCAAATCTTAATTAGAGCAATATCTAATTAAGTAGTTATATAATATGATTAATCAGCACCAAAACTCAGGCTTTTGTAAGCCTTGGTGGACGACACTTTGGGATACCTTTCTTCCTAGTAAGGTTCAATATATGATTTGGGTACTTTTCATGATTTTATTCCAACTATTTATAATCTTATGAAGAGACGAGTGTGATGTAGTTCTTTGTGTCCTTGTTGTAAAAAAAAAGAGGATTCGACTCTTCATGCACTTTGGAAATGTAAAATGGCAAAAAAATCTTGGAGCCATTCCCCATTTTGGGGTATTGGGTTTACGGATCAGGTAACAGTGGCTACTGATTTTATTTTATGGCATTTTGAGAACCTTAATACAGATCAACTTGAGTTATTTTTACTCATGTGCTGGCGAGTGTGAAGTCGTAGAAATGGTTTGTTGGCTAAGCGATGAGAAAATGGCGATCAACAATTTATCTGGGATCTGAGCCATGATTGGGAGTTTTGTAATCAATACTTATAGGATTTTAAAATGGCACGTTTGAATTTGAATGTGCGAATTGGTTCGAGACCATCCCTTCGACAGTTAAATGTGGTGTGGAAACCTCCTTGTGTTGAGAATGTCAAAATTAATACGGATGCGGCTGTGTATAGTCAAGGTGGAAGAAGTGGTATTGGGGGAATTGTTCGAAATTCATCTGGGGAAGTTATGTTTTCATTCTGTAGACCTATCGTTGGAGTGTTGGATGCAGAATCTGTGGAAGCCGTGGCTGTTCGAGATGGCGTTGGAGCTTGGGTTCCAGCGTGTGGAGGTAGAAACTGACAATCAACGTGTTGCACTTCCCTTACAATCTCGATTTAGTTGCTGAACAGAGATGGGGAGGATTGCTGAAGAGACGCTAAACATTGTAGGTAGGATGATTTTTGTCTCTTTTTCTTGGTGTGATCGATGTGCAAACACTTTAGCGCAATGTCTCTTTTTATTGGATAGTCTTTGCAGCAAATTTTTCAAGGAAAAAAATCTGGTAACTCGCTCTTTGTGTCAGTGTGGTTACTGATACATCTGTTTAACTTATTTATTTGGTTTGTTACTATTTGTTTCAAAAAAAAAAAAGCCTTTCAATGTTGCATTATTTATCAACAAATTGGCTAACGACGTTGGAGATCGATCAGATTTGGAGCTGTGTCCTCAATTTATCTGCACCATTTAATCTTTTTCTGTTTCTTTGAAGTCTTTTTGCTACCGTCAAAAAAAAAAAAAAAAAAAAAAAAATCACTATTAAAACTAAAAAAAAAGAATAATGAAAAAAATCTGTAAATTCTCATTCCACATTTATCAACTAGAACATAGTTTAACAAATAAAAACATTTATTAGTTGAACCATATCAACTCAAAGTTATTCTATAAAAAGAAATAACTATTATGAGCCATCTAATTTAAAGGTGATGAATTTTAACCCTACTTTTTTTTTTTTGTAACCCTAGAAATCGAAGTTTCGCTCCACTATATCCTTGTATGTAAAGATCCGTTCCTAGGTCAGGCACCAAAGAATTTTTACAGTAAAATAGTCAAGTTACTCATTCAAACAGCCATTGCAATACATGAAAAGTATATTCCAAATAAAAACTACTTACCTTATGACTTTGCTTTCAAGAAGCTTAAGGACTTCACAATTAGGCACCTAACGATTAACATTTTAGTGTAAGAGTGTGATTTTAGAAAGTAAAATAATATTCAAAGAGTTAAAAGAAGAAATTGAGCATTCACATTTGTGAAGTTGTAAATTGACCATTCATATCTGTGAAGCTGCTTCCTCTTGCAACTGACGAAGAAGAAATTCAACTAAAAGTGGTGCATACCCCGTGTTTTAAAAGGTTCACCCAGGCGGCATCTTAGATCAAAATATGTGACTAGCGCCTTGAAAATGAAAAAGGTGGGTCTCGTCTTGTGATTAATTATATAGAAAATATAATGATGATAAATTTTACTATCCCTAAATGCAAAAAAGCATACATTTAGTTTTTTTTTTTTTTTTTTTTTCTTATCAACTAAAGGAAAACTGCGTCACAAGTTTCAAATTATCCTCGATACTAAAAATAAATGAGCTTTCAATGGAATTTATAACCTGCTTTTAAATGGACACATAATTCCAACTAAAACTTCACTCCTTGCAATATCTTTACTTTCTAACTAAATTTGCACCACTCCAAGTTAGACCCCATTATCTACAAGCTACTGAAGTGTAACGATCAGACTTTCTCAAATACTCTAATGGGGTGTTACAGGTGCATGCATATTAAATCCTTAAAAATTAATTTAGTAAACACATGCAATTTCCAACAAAATCTTGTAAAATCATGAAACACAACTAATAGTTCCAAAAACATACAACACATGGTTTAGGATCCTGATAGTTCAAAACAAATGCAGTTCAATAGAGTTTAAAGCATAAAATTAGATACAAGATAAGAGAAATACAGAAAGGAAAAATATCGACACTGTGTACATGATTGTTGCAGCTCCTAGCCTAGCCACCTCGCAATAGATCCATACCTAGAAAATGTAAGAGGTGAGTATATCGAAATATACCTAATAAGGAGCTCCACCATAGGGTTAAACATTGATGATTCTCAAATAGAGTCGATATTTAATACATTTTAGAATCATTGTTTGAACTTATCATAGAAAATCTAAGGCAAAAAAGGTGAATATAATGAGTAAAAGGTGAAAAAGACTAATGCTTACGCATTAGGTGAATAATTGGAAAAATATGTATTATAATGTGGAAATTGCTAAATTTAAACTCTAAATGCTTAATTGGGAGTAGCCTATGCTAATAAGCAACTTTTGCAAGAATTGGGATTCAGAGCAGAGAACCAAAACAAATGATGCTGAATAGGAAGGATCAATGTAGAGCCAAAAATCTAGAAACACTAATGCGTAAACAACAAGATCGGAAGAGACGCCAAGGCCCACATAAGCAAAATAAGGAAAGAATCAAGTGAAGAGCAATATGTTGACTAACAAGACAGCTAGAGACTGATTGCAGAAATCATGGGATTCATACCTTAATTCACAAAGACGAGATTGGCGAAATCAATCAGAAGAAATCTGTCGCGCTAATGTAGCCGCCGTTCAAATATGGGAATATTCGAGAAGCCTTGAAGAAGACTATAAGAAGAGATCACTACAACCATTTTAAGGGGACGCGAGAGAGTTCACCGTTGTTTTTACTGTTTCGTTTTAGTGTTTACTTTGTTAGACTCATTTTGCAATTGATTAATACTATTTCAGCATGTTATTTTTCATGTCGTTATCTATGTTTCTTGTTTACATCATGAACTAATTTAGTTAAGGCAATGCTAAGGGAAAATGGAGTAGCTAACGCATGTGCTAGGAAGAAATAGGAAGGATTTAACTGGAACATGTCTAATTAGGATCAAATGCTAATAGTAAGCGTCGAGCGACCATCCACATGCACTAATAGGTTGTAAATCGGAAGAGGAAATAACCTAAGACTAGTTTGCATGTTCAGTAGATTAGTCTTAAGTCTTTCGTACTTTAAATTAGAGTTTAGGAATAAATGCGTAACTACTGAATACACTGCGCCGGCAAAGAATTACATTGAGTCGCAATGGAAGTTGGGCTTAATGCGAACGAAAGCTGAAGCAGACGTTTGTTTGGCGAAGTATGGCAGTTAACCCTTACCAGATTATTTCTTCATACGCATTGCTAATGCATTCCATGAGTACCTAAGTTGTGCCTTTATCTCTCAAATCATTTACTTAACTTGTTTTCTTAGCTTTTCGCACAAGACAAACCTAATCAAAACCCATTCGTTTACTTTTTGTTAATTCTAAACTTCATATTTTGGTAAATCACAATCCATGTGAAGAACGACAATATTACTTATTACTTACTGCAGACCGCGTATACTTGCGGGAATGCGAGTTTATTTGCACACGAGGCAATCTGGTTTTACCACAGTTCAAGTTTTTGGCACCGTTGCCAGGGACTGTGTCAATTTATTTAAAGTCTTAATTGTTTAGAATAATTTTTATTTTTAAAAAGGAATCACTTGTTTCCAACATTTTAGTGTGATCTGTGCATGAACACAACTCTCTCGATTGATTCAGAACCTGAGCAAACTCTCCATAGGAGATGACGAGAGCAGAGAAGGAAAAAACGAGGAAAGATGGACCTAATTGCACAAAATCACCCTGAAATGATTGATCCACCAGCAGCTGCAGGTATAGAAGCTGGAGTGGGAGCAGGCACAAACCCTAATGCTAATCTACCTCTAGTTGAGGGCGTAGATGAGAGAGACAGAGTCATGAGGACTCAAGCTGGAGGTAGGCGTCCATGTATGGTTAGACCAAACGGTGAAGGTAGGTGTCCCGTTTTAACTAATAACATGTATAACATGCTTTGTGTTAGCGATGCTTTCTACGGGTTACCTTTGAAAGATCCGCATAAACATTTGCGAACCTTCCTTGCTATTAATGATGCTAACCAGAAAGTCGGTGTTTCTCTTACACTCAACTCTTTCTGTTTCCTTATTCATTAAAGGATAAGGCCAGATACTGGGTGAACACGTTATCGCGTGAGTATACTTGGGAATAAATAGCTGAAAGCTTTTTGGCTAAATACTTCTTTACTTCAAGAAGTATGAATTCTAGACATGAAATTACTAGTTTTAGACAAAAAGATGTTGAAACCATTAGAGGTGCAGGGGAACAGTACAAAGAGCTCATAGAGAAGTGTTCGTACCATTGTCTGTCATATACTCTTCAATGGATCACTTTTATAATGGTTTTTCTGATCAGGACAAGGCTATCCTCAATGCAATTGCGGGAGGAAGTCTTATGGAAAAAACGTGTAATGAAGCTCATAAAATTATTGAAACAACCGCTAAGAATACTAGGCCTAAATTAAGTTAAGAAAGAACTCAAGGAAAAATGACTGGTAAATTTGAGGTTAATGCCATGGCCACATTGCAAGTGCAAATTGCTACGCTCACTTATTCAGTAAAAAAATATCTAGATGACTGTACCCCTGACGATTCAGAATACGTCGGCTATTGATCATACAATTCTCGACTTCTGTGCACTTTGTGGAGGTGACCATACATACGAGTTCTGCAGCAAAAACCCAACTTCAGTTATGTGCATCGGAAGTCCAAATTTGCGACCTCAAAACAACCCTTACTTAAACACATACAATGCTTGATGGAGACAACACCCAAAATTTGCCTGCGGAGGAAAAAACAACTATGCTAACCAAGTTGGCCAGCAGTATTCGGTGCAACCATCTAGATTTAGGAATTACCAGCAGCAATTACATCAGCCAAATTCAGCACTGAAGGAATATATGTTGAAAAATTATGCGGCAATGATGGAACATCAGACCTTGCTGAAATCTCAACAAGTAACTCTACGCACATTAGAACTACAAATAGGCCAGATCGAAGTAGATCTTAAGAATAAACTGCAAGGACAACTACTGCTAGATACGAAAAGTTCTAGGCGGAATGGCAAGGAGTAAGTCAGTGCGATTGAGTTAAGGAGTGGAAAACCTCTGATGGACAACGAAATAATTAGAAGATATCATGAAGCTTTACCCATAGTAGAAACATCAACAGAGAAGCAACCTAAAAAGAGTGATATCGCAAAGGACACAAATGAAGATCCTACAATCAGACGTGAGGCGACGGTTATAGACAAACCATTTCCAATCTATCAACCACCTCTGCCGCTGTACCCTCAAAGGATCAAAAGGAAGAAAAATGAAACGTATTTCAAAAAATTTACAGATATATTGAAGCAGATACACATTAACATCCCTTTAGTAGATGCGTTGTGGCAAATGCCGAATTATATGAAATTTCTTAAGGATGCTCTTAGAGAAAAAAGCAATTTCGAGGAATTCAAGGTAGTAGCATTGAATGAGGAATG